>PJEM01015007.1:16680-21680 GCA_004023845.1 Helogale parvula | reverse complement strand
TATCCATCCATCCACGCATCCATCCATCCATCCATCCATTATGTCTATCTATCTGTATGTCTGTGTATTATCTATCTATCAATGTATTATTCTATGTATCTCTACATTATCTATCCATCCATCTATATCTTCAGTCTATCTATCTATCTATCTATCTATCTATCCATCCATTCATCCATCCATCCATTATGTCTATCTGTCTATCTGTCTATCTATCCATCCATCATATCTATCTATCCATCCATTCATCTATTTATCTATCTATCTATCTACTTATCTATCAATCTATCCATCATCCATCCATCCATTATGTCTGTGTGTATGTCTGTCTTTTCTATCAATCTATCATTCTATCTATCTCTCCATCTACCTCTCTGTCTCTCTTTCTCTCTCTGTCCCTCTATCTATCATCTGTCTATCTGTCTAGCCAGCCAGGCACACACCCACTCATCCTGTTATCTATCTATCTACCCCTCTATCATCTATGCATCCAACGACGGCAATGATTGGCAGCCAGCCTGTCCTGCTGGAGACACTTAGCACTGTCTGGGGACATTTTCGGTCACTACGATTGTGGACTTGCTCCTGGCACCTGGTGGGTGGAGATCAGGGACCCCCTCACCACCCTGCAGACAGGATGTCCCACCCCAGAGAGCCATCTGGCCCCCATGGCTCCGGCCCTTGTGATGAAAGCCCTGAAACAGACCAGTACTTTGCCTCCTGCCTGTAGATCTGGCACGACTCCAAAGTGCTCCTGTCTTACGACCCTCTCTGGTTTTTGACTGCCCCCTTCTCCCGTAAATACGTGATTCTCATTCAAGGCAACCCAAGTGCGCTCTGCACACAGCCTCCCGCTGCCCTTCAGGGAAACATAGGCGGAGAAACAACCGCTGCATGGATCCTGGGTCTGGGGCTCCACACAAACGCAGCCGACGGGGCCCTCTGGGGCTTCAGGAGGTCAGGCGGCTGCCCCTGGGGGCCCAGGGGCATTGTGAGGAGGACAAAGAGACCAGCTGGGCATGGCTCCCGCCTTTGTGTGGAGGCTTTTCGTATTCAAATCTGCCTCTTTCTGTGTCTCCACAGGCGCTCGGAGGGGCCGTGCAGCCCAGCCCCCAGCCCCGGGTGCCCCTGTCCGAGCCGGTCAGCCTCCCCAGCAGAGGCCCCACACACCTTTCACCCGGCACAAGGTTCCTGAAGTGGCCGGCAGGTTGCTCCCTCTCCTGCCTCTGTGTCCTCCCTCCCGACGCGCCGGGGACCCCAGGCTGCGCGAATCCTGCTGCTCAACCTGGTCCCTGCGGTGGAGGAAATCACCCACCTCGGGACCCTCTGCCTTGCAGCCTCCGCGGGGGGGATATGCCAGGTTTACCAGCATATGACTATGAAAGGGTTGTGGCTGTGTTTTCCCTCCAGCTGCGTCTGAAACTGCAGCCCAGGCCGGTTCAAAGGCCTGCAGAGAATGCGTTGATTCACCGTCTCCGACCGGCCATCTGAAGGACGTCTCAGCCTCCTTGCAGATTCTGCCGCGGTAGAAACGCACTGAGCCCAGATCCCGGGTTCAGCCTTTTGCTTGTCTGCTTCTTATTGAGAAGAACGGTATATGCCCAGCGTTGGTGTCTCTCGTCTCTGCGAGTCCAAACACACATGGAGCATTGTGACTCGGGGCTGATGCACATCCCCGAGGCTGAATTTAGGGCCCTGGGCCAGGCGGCTCCTGAAAAGAGCAGATTTCGGTGCCCGCCAGGGCCCCTGGGTGGGGGAACCGCATACACCAAGACGGAAATACCCTCAGGCACCTTCCAGACAGGAAGGCGAGGAGATTTAAGGGCAAAGGAAGGCAGGATGGTGGTTGTCCCCCGAGTCCTTCAAGTTCACGTGTATTTACTGAGTGTCTACTGTGTCATAGGCTAAGGGGAGCAAAGCGTGAGCAGAGCCTCCAAGCGCCTGACACTGTGACCCAGAGAACTCTGGGGAGGGGGCTGGGGACCCACGATCCCAAACCCAGCGCCACGCACTCCGGATATTTTAGGCTGAAGGATTGTGAGAGAACGGTAGCCGCAGAAAGGTCATTCTGACCTTGTTTCTTTCTTGACGTGGGTCCTGGACCCCCAGGCAGGAGGGGTCTTCCTTGCATCCAGAGGAGAGGACCAGCCTTACCCTACAACAGAGGGTCACAGAGACGGGACCTCACACAACAGGCTCTGCTAGTTTCCCCCGTTTGCCGCACATCCCACACCCCCCTCAACCCGTCCACCCTCCCTCACCGAGCGGGGCCCCAACATCCTTACGAAAGCTCCCGAGCGCCGACAACGTGCCCTCTGTGAGTCTGGGTGCGTGAATCCTGCTCCCCTGTCCTTGCGAGGTTAACTTTCCCATCCAGGCAGGGAGTCCGAGAGCCTCGTGGTCACCGTTGAGATTCGGTAGAACCTCGGTTCGCGAGCGTCATTCACTCCAGAGACAAGCTCGGCCTCCAAAGCACTCGTATATCGAAGCGAATTCCAAGAACCATCGGTGCCGTTGTGATCACGTGACGTTCAGCGTCGCGCACGACTCGTTTCGCAAGACGTCGCTTGTTTATGTGTTAAAATTTGTTAGAATCGGCCGCTCCTCCTTCGAAAAGCTCTCAGACCAAGTGACTTGCCATCCAAGGTTTCATTGGATGTGGACACGTGGTCCCACCCAAGGAGCCTTGACTGCATTGCCCTCTGGAGCTGCCCACACGCATCTTTACACCAACTGCCCTGGTGATTCTACCGTGTGTCACCGTTGAGACCCTCCAACCCCATTAAACAGAAGAGTCCCCACAGTAGGGCACAGCGGAGGGTCTCTCTGTGCCTCAGTTTTCCCATCTTCCAGTGTGGCTTCTCTAACGGGAGGCATGTGTGGAAGCGTTTGGGAGAGAGCAAATGCCGTTCAATGGAGTCTCTTGTTCACGGCCGCCATCTTTATCCGTTGGGAGCAGAAGGATTGTCTGTGGTTGGGAGGTTTGCTCTCAGCGTGAGGCATAGGTCAAGTTAACGCGGGCGGGGGAGAAAGGGCATGGAGGTGGGCGGGCACAACTTGTAGGGATGGTGCACCATCTTGGGTGGTAATTACCTGGCAGACACAACTTGACATTGAGTAAGGCAATTGCATCATGGGAGCTGTCTTGGGGCAGTGAGTTGGGCGGTGGGATGTGGGATGGATGAGAAGGATGGGCAGTGGTGGGAAGGCGTTCAGAAGGGCTGTGCCATGCAGACAGGGAAAAGCACGGTTGCTAGGAGACTAGAAAGCTGGCAACACCAGAAGAGAGAGTCGTAAAACAGGAATGAACTTCCTGAGTCTCCTGAAAACGGAGGTGTTGGAAGAATTCACGTTGATGAAAGGGAAGCAGGCTGTTGTTAACACTGTTTAGGAGGCGCCTGGGTGGCTCAGTCAGTTATGCATCTGATGCTTGACGTCAGCTCAGGTCTTGATCTCAGGGTCATGAGTTCAAGCCCAGCATTGGCCTCAGAACTGGGCGGAAAGCTGACTTAAAAAACGAGCAAACAAACAAGCAAAGTAAAAGAGCATTCAGTCGTTTTCAAGTCATGAAATGCGACAAAAGACAAACCCGTCTAATTTTTGGAAAGTAGACAAAATTAGGGTTACTGTTGGTGAAATCGCCGGATTCTAGACAACAGGGAAATAATCAGCACCTTGTGATGATGAGATCCGAGAACAGATTTCCTTGAGTGAAGATGAAGTCAAAATAGGAACTGAGAACCACTAAGTGGGGGAAACGATTTTGGAAAAAAAAAAATAAAGGCAACAAGAAAAACTGTACATATGATAAAGATACAAAACGCAAAACATATTAAGGGGTCAGACCATTCCTGCCAACAAAATATCAAATGCCTGAGAGTGGATTTTATAAGGAACACACTGGAACTTTTGAAAAGCAGACTCCAAAACGCTTTCCTAACGCGCATAAAACGATATTTGAACGGGGAAGGGTATTCCCTTCCCGGATGTAAAGGTTTAATATCATAAGTAGATCAATGTTCCCCAATTTTAAATATAGGCTGAATTCTTCCAGGAATTTTTTTCTCTTAAGTGTGCAAAGAGGAGGGTGATTTCAACATGTTTCCTCAAGGATCACGTGGTGAAAACCTGTAGCTGATTCTGAAGAAGAGAGAACAGAAAGACTATACATTAGCAGACAATAAAACCCTTTATAAAGACGTAATAAATGAAAGCAGTGAGGGGCTGGCACATGAATAGACGGATCCATGACAATGAAGAAATATACCAAGAGTTTATGACGTGACAAAGGACGTTTTTCTAATTCATTCCATAAAAAAAAAAATCAAGACTTCTGTGTTTCGCGAAATATTCGCAAAACGAAACGGGAGGTTGGGACCCATACGGAAAACACATTACACCAAAAACATCGTTAATACATAAAGGACTGTTTCAAATCACAGATCCAGTTGCCCGATAAAGAAAAAAAGCCACAGAACATGACAGAAATGGCCAATAATCAAAAGAAAATGTTGACTTTGGTAAAACACTATGGAAACACCATCTTTAAGACGATGTGACCCCATTAAAATCGTGCAAGTAGCAAGTAGTATTGTTTCTTCCGCGACGATACCGCTCGTGTGCCTGTGCTCCGTGGAAGGCAGTGTCCACGTAGGACCGTCTTTCTGTAAAGCATTGGGTTAATGAATGGGACGCTTTAAAATTGCCCTCCGGGACCTCGGATCCAAAAGTTGCATCTCTGTGAAGTCAAAACAGAAACAGCGCCAAGGAGAACACAACGAAATCGAGAGCCCAAGTTGAAGAGGTATGGATGGCTGTGTAAAGGCTTCTGTACTTTTGACAGATCTTACTGGGAACGGATGTAAGAAGTAGAAATTGTGAAAAATGACAAAGTCTGCGATCCCAGTGAGTCATGAGTTTGCACATCGCAGTGTGGATGACCACTCGACTGAGTTTGAAGACCGATCGGTCTGAGCCATGGGGGGGGGGGGGGGGGGGGG
>PJEM01015007.1:0-16580 GCA_004023845.1 Helogale parvula | reverse complement strand
AGAGTTTCCCATGATGCCTTCCTCCCCACACCCTCCTACATGGACTGAAGAGGCATCAGAAGAAGGAGAAGACCACGGACCAAGGTGTTCAGCCAACGCACTTCAGCTCTGGGAGCAGCGCTGCCTCCGTCTGCCCTGCCCTGACGTCAAGGCCAGCAGGTTGGCGTTTGAGCTTTCTCCACGCATGCAAGGCTTATTTGCAGACGTTTCCCAGACTCACAGGCAGAAGAAAGATGAATCCCACAAGCACCCACTGATGGCCAAGGTCATGCTAGAATGGGGGGCCCAGGAAGATACCATAACCATCCACACTCAAGGGACCAAAATGGCAGCGGGAGAGAAAGATCCGGGGGCAAAGAAGGGACCATAAGAAAAGTAAAGGGAAGAGACAATGGAGGCAAGAAAGTCCCACCAGACCGGAAGGGGAGCCCGGAGAAAGTTCCGTCCAGCGCCCAGTGGACCCTCTTTGGGGCACATACGAAGACGGATATTGCGACCTGGATGCCTATGGAGATTCATAGTTACACGATTCCACTCAACAGTGAAATGTGGGTCAGCAAATTGTAAAAAAGGTTGAAGGGAGGCACCTAGTTCCTCATCCAGGTTGCCTGTCCTGTCGTGTGTCTGTGGACGTGACCGTGGGGGTTCATGGGACAGAGTCTCACGTGTCCTGGGAAACGTCTGCTCTATTTTGCTTTTCTTCTTCCCTCTTCCTCCACGTCTGAGTTTTGCCAAGCTGGCCGTGCCCTCCCAGAGGCCGTTAAACTAAAAACGTATTTCTGAAGGCAGCTTTTGGAATGTTCGAGGACGACCTCGAGAGGGACCATAAATATAAAATTCATACGGGCTTGGCTTCCTGCCTGTAAGGACCTATCAAAAGGCTTAGCGTTTAAGTGAAATTCAAGGCAAGAAACGCCATCCTGGTCCGATCTGGCTTGCAGCCCCTCGGCCCCAAACGGGCACGAGACGGAGATCCAAGTTCCCGTCGCCAAGACCCACGTGGCCGGTGGCGCCCACGTAGGTTGCGTTTTTCGTCTCACCGTGAGATGGTTTTTGTTGTGTTTTGTTTTATTAATCTTCCAGCCCAAAACGGCAGAGGCCCCTTCTAATCGGTAACTATCAGAATGTCCTGTCTTCCCAGAAGGAAAAGTTTTCCCATGTCCCGGGGGGTGGGGGGGATAGATGACCCCGTGACGCTGTCTCCTTGCCTTCCAAGTTCTCCCCGGAAAGCTTTAATGAGGGAGGATCCCGTCCAAGAACGTGTGTATCTCTTGGAGACGCCGGGGGCGACTCTGTTTCCGCATTCTATCATTTCCTCGGGGTTTATGCGCTTTCATGGTCAAGTTTCTCCGCTGATTCCAGGCACGTTCGTCGTGCGGTCCGTTCCCAAGCTCACCGGGCAGGACGGACTGGCCCGCTCGGTGACATGTCTGTGTCTGGGCGTCGGGAGCCGGACAACGGGAGAAAACAGACAGCACTTTCAAGGCAGCCATCGCTAACATTTTCCAAAGGGTGACGGGCGGTCTGGGAAATCAACGTAATTCTAATGGATGTTTCTGTCTGCTCGACAAATAAACCTGACCCATGTGTTCCAAATTTTTCTGTCCCGTCTCTTCCTCTGCATGTAATTTTTAAACTTCTTTCTCCACCCCTATCCCCCCCCCCCCCCCCCCCCCCCCCCCCCCCCCCCCCCCCCGGCTTAGTCGTGGAGACAGAGCTAAATCAAACTAATTCTAAAGGAGGACAAATTCCGGGTTAATCGGAATCTGTGCTTGTTAAGATAAAGAGTGTGCAACATCTGGTCTTTATTTGCAGGGGGGCCTTCGGAGAGGGCTGTGCTCCGGGGTACCGGGTGCCATCTGGTGTAGCCGGAGGCGTGCAGAGCCGACGTCAGGGGGGGCGTGAACGTGAGCCCCCGGTCTCGCCTCAGCCCCCGAGGGGCGCAGCGGCTGCAGCAGGACCGAGCATCGGCCCCCAGATCTGCGGTTGTCAGTTTGCTCAGTGCGCATCCTGAACCACCAGCCTCTTGTCGCTCAGGCCTTGCTCTCCTGCAGTGAGACGAGGTTCATGTGCCCACGGCCGGGTGGCCTGGTGGGACCCCCGACCATGAAACCCGTAGAAAGACAGCGCAAAGAGCAAACGCATCGTCAGGCTTTGATGCCCGTGATCTGACAACTAGACAGAAAATCTCTTGCGTCTCATACACTCTGTGCGCACAGTGTGGCTTCCCAAGTACTCGGTCAGGTACTGCCGACCTAGAGTCCCGTTTCAGGAGACCCCGGTACCGCTCCCAGAGACCCTGAACTTGTCCCAAGTATGTGCCCTGAAAATTTTATCCCGGTGTCCCCACTTTCGTCACAAGACCCCGTCTGCCCATGTGACACGCCCTGGGCGTTTGCCGCCGGTCCGCACGGACACGCGTGCGCTTTCAGGAAGCATGCTGGATTTTCCCCTCAGCCTCTGTCTTCTCCGTGGCGAAGGAAATTAGCGGAGGATGTTTCTAATATTCCCTCTGCCGTAACGACCCCCTGAGCTCGTTAATAGAGAGCCGGGGTCTCGTAACTCAGTCACTGATCAAGCGTCCACTGAAATCTTTAGACTCGTGACTTGTTCATTAGAAACATGGCCGACGTCACGCGCCGTCCCCGGGACGACATGATAGATTGCCTAACAAGCAATTAACAGGTTCATATGTTATCTGACGCATCAATTTTGAGGCGGGAGTCTGTCCATTACGTTAGCTATCCGGATACCTGATTAGGATCGAGCGTCCAGCATCAAGTGAATTCCGACGGATCCTCAGAGCAGCCAGAGGAATGGGTCTTTTTCAGTGGCCACAGTAGAGCACCCGGATGCCCGCTCTGAAACGCAGGTGGACGGTCTGGGTTGGTTTTTCAGGCCAGGAAATTTTCAGGTTGGGTCATCAGTCATGGGGCTCGGGCTAGGCTGAGTTATGCGCTTGGGGCAGAAAATGGGGGGGGGGGGCTGCAAAAACTTACTTACTGGGACACATAACATCGTAATGCAATGGTTCTAAACCAACGAAATGCGATAAAAAAAATCCACGATTAGGAAATATCAAGAGTTTCAATAGACACGAGATCTTTCCAGGGAAAGACAGAGAACCTGTGTCCTGCCAAGTTCTACTGAAATTTCAGGAGAGAGGAAAAGTCCCCATCTTGCCTTTTTTGAAGAGAAGTGAGTTCCTCACCCCACTTAACCTTGTCCCCCCTCTCATAGCTTTTCGGATCCATAAATAAGTCATTCACCTCCACCAGGTCACAGGAAAATGATGGCGATTTTCAAAGAACATTCTCTCATTTTCGTTTCTGCCTCAAACATATGAAACTGTTTTTAATATCGATTTAAAGGCAGGGAAAGGGTCATAAAACTGTAATATTTTTTTATTGCCCTTGGAACACTTCACCGGGATCTCGAAAAAATGTTAAGTGTACAATATCGGATAATTAATGATAAGAACGGTGATGCAGAGCAGATGTCTCCGAATTAGGCACCCGAAATTTGTGTAATTGAGACTTTGGGCTGGAGGATTAGCCTCTTCCTGTACCGCGGAGTCAGGCAGGATGTGTCCTTTGGGGACGGGCTGATTACACGAGGCCTGATGTCTTCCAGGTTCCTTCGCGAGGGCACGTAGACCAGATTTCCTCCTTTTTAAAGGCTGTAGAATATTCCATTGTGTGAATTTATCACATTAGTGGAGGCTGGTGCAAGTGAGGCTGCCTGTCTTGGAGATGCTGGTGGGGTATACCAGACGTCCCATTTCCATCCCCCTGATGTCTGTCTATCTTTAGGATGCTTTTATGATTTAATACGTCTCCTAGGCTTTTAGGACTTTCTTGGTAGACTTGAGGTATACCAGACGTCCCATTTACATAACCCTGATGTCCCTCCATCTTTGGGATGATTTTATGATTTAATACTTTTCCTAGGCTTTTAGGACTTTCTCCGTAGACTCGAGGTATACCAGATGACCCATTTCCATCCCCCTGATGTCCATCCATTGTAGGGATAATTTCATGATTTAACAGTTTTCCTGGGTTTTTATGATTTTTTCAGTAGACTTGAGGTATACCAGATGTCCCATTTCCATCACCCTGATGTCCATCCATCTTTGGGATGATTTTATGATTTAATACTTTCCCTAGGTTTTTATGACTTTTTCAGTAGACTTGAGGTATACCAGATGACCCATTTCCATCACCCTGATGTCTGTCCATCTTTGGGATGATTTTATGATTTGATACTTTTCCTAGGTTTTTATGATTTTTTCAGTAGACTTGAGGTATACCAGATGTCCCATTTCCATCACCCTGATGTCCAGCCATCTTTGGGATGATTTCATGATTTAACACTTTTCCTGGGTTTTTATGACTTTTTCAGTAGACTTGAGGTATACCAGACGTCCCATTTCCATCACCGTGATGTCTGTCCATCTTTGGGATGCTTTTATGATTTGATACTTTTCCTGTTTTTTTATGACTTTTTCAGTAGACTTGAGGTATACCAGATGACCCATTTCCATCCCCCTGATGTCCATCCATACTTGTGACGATTTCTTGTGTCACGCTCTTTCCTGTGTCTTTACAACTTTTACAGAAGATTTGGCTTTGTGCTGTGAGGTCAGGGGCTGAGGACACTGATCCCCACCCTCTGTCTCTCTTACTCAAATGTGTCCCAGGAGAAGACCGTGTACCCATCAGCAGTCATCGCCTTATGCATTTATATAAAGCACGCGTCTTTGCTTTCACCAGAACATTCTTTCTTCTTTGTCTCTAATATCCGTCTGGCTCTTTAGTTTGGACTCTGTCCCAAGCAGTGCCGGGCAATATGGCTTCCGCCTGGAGGGGAACTCTGACAGGCTTGGGGCTGCAGGCTCCACAATCAACCATGAACTCTTCTACTTAGCCTGGCATGGTGCTCCCTCTCTGTGGGGGCTCCTGGGTTCTGATAAAACATACACAATATATACTCACTATTGTGTCCATGTTTAACTGCTCAGCTCAGCGGCATCCAGCAACCATCCCTCACATCCGTCTCCGGAACTTTCCATCTTAATCTGAAACTCTGTGCCTCATGAAACACGGATTCCCCAGCTCCAACCGCAGCCCCTGGGTTCCACCGTCCACTCTCTGTCTTTACGGACAAGTCTAGGGACGTCTTTGTGGAATCACATAGGATTTGTCTGTGGCCGGCGTGTGTATGTCCCAGAGCGTCATGGCCCCAAGACCCATGCAGAGCGTAGCAGGCGCGGAACGTCTTTCCTTTCCCAGGCTGAGTCATATTCCCCGGCGTGCCTGGACCGCTTCTTCCATCCATTCCTACATTCATGCACACATGAGTTTCCACCTCTTGGCCGCTGTGAAAATTGCTGCTAGAACATGTGTGTTCGAGGAGCCTGTGTTTCCCTGGGATAATTTAGGGAGATTATGAAATATGGTTCAACAACACAAAAGGGAAAAAACCAAGGCACGCGACATCATAGGACAAGCATGCACACGGCCATGACCCGTGTCCACAGGGCACATCCTGGGGGAAACACAACGTCTCCGAGTGATTTTCACAACAGGATGGGCATCTTGGTTCCTTCCATACCCCCACGTCTGCCAACATTTCTTAAATCACCAGAATCGGGGGAAAGAAGTATTTTTTAATAAAACAATATCAGAGTCTGACTGCAGCAGTAGAAACTCACCATAACACATATTTTTGTTCATATCAGAGCTTGAAATGGTAGTAATTTACCTTATTTCCTTCCAGGAGACACATGTCTCTGTCTGGGAAGGATCCTCATGAAACACATCTTCTACTCTTTGTACCAGGGAGACATGTTCCTAAAATCACTCCAATCGACGGAAGCTTCAAGAAGAATCTCGCAGCATCGGATGTGACTTCCTGCCTGTCCAGGGGAGTCCAGAGGCGCCTGGGTGGCTCCGTGGGTGGAGCGTCCAGGTCTTGATGTGAGCTCAGGTCTCGATCTTGGGGTCACGGGTTTGAGCTCCGCGTCGGGCTCTGTACTGAGCGTGAAGCCTCCTTGGCATGAAATGAAAGGAAAATGAAGGGGCGTTCGGGCACAGTATTGTCTCCCACACGTGGTCTCACCGCCCGTCTTGGTTTTGCAGACTCAGATCCTCTGTCCGTGTCCTGGGCACCCGGGAACTGGCCCCCGGTCCACCACCTCCTCTTGGAAGCTCTGGTCCCATTTTTGGGTTTTCTCCTGGGTCCTTCCCGTGGGAGGAAGAGCATCCAGGCTGCCAGCTTTGTGACGCCCACCTTCTGCCCATCGGGGTGATGCTCCCATCGGGGTGGTGCTCCCGTCAGGAGGGTGCTCCCTGTGGTTCTGCCTCCTCCAAGAACCCCGAACTCTCCGGAGAACACCCCTTCCCCCCCGGGAGGAGGGGCTCTCCTGCTTCCAAGTCGAAAGTCCCACCCCATGCGGACTGGGAGAGGCCTCGTCCGTCCCAAGGGCGTTTCTCAGCCTAAGAACAGGGTCTGCCCGTGTCTACACACAGGGGAAGAGCCTCGCCGCTCGCACACGTGACCCCAAGTGAAACGTGGAAAGTCATGTAAGGAGAGACCCTTCCAGGGGCGCCTGCGGGGCTCCGTCGGTTAAGCCTCCGACTTCAGCTCAGGTCATGATCTCAGGGTTCGAGGGTTCGAGCCCCGCGTCGGGCTCGGTGCCAACAGCTCAGACCCTGGAGCTGCTTCCGATTCTGTGTCCCTCTCTCTCTGACCCTCCCCTGCTCATGCTCAGTCCCTCTCTCTGTGCCAGAAATAAAGGAAATATTTTAAACAGCAGGAGGGTAGCACATTCCGATGCATGTCCGGTCCAGGGAGGCATCCGCCCCCTAAGCGCGTCCCGTGTCCCCACTGACATGACTTCCCTCTTGGTCTTAAATGGGTGGAAGACTGATGCCCCGTGACTTTGGGGAGACTCCTGTCCACAGGCTGCGGAAGGTCTAGGAGGCTTGGGGAGGGTCCTAAGTGCCTGAGTCACCTGGGGTCTGCCTGGTGACGAGGAAGAACAAGTTAGGTACCAGACGTCCCCCAGGAGAGGTCCCGGCTTCGCAGCAGACGGGCAGGGACAGAGCGTCACCCGCGGGGCTGGCAGGTGGGGCTGGACGCCCTTCTGACCCCGGGCCCTCAGCAGAGTCGCGCTGGGAGGCGGCGGAGGCTGAGAGCCGACAGGTGGCCTCCGATGGCACACGTCGGGGCTGCGAGGTGGGCAGTGCAGCGGGCGGTCGGCGCCCCGGGTCCCCCCGTGGCCCAGGGAGGCCCACACACGCGCCCGCTGGCAAGGCCGTAAAGCTCAGGAATCCCAGGCCGCGCCCCGGCTTTGGCAGCGGGATTTTATGGGCATGACTCAGCCCCCGGCAGCCGGTGGAAACGGGAAGGCCACGGCCGGTGACTTAATGGTTTAATTATGCGGCTCGGGGTTTGCACAGGGTCGTCCGTGGAGCGTGTGTGCGGTGGGTCCGAGCCGGGGAGCCGCTGCCTTTGTGGGGACAGCAGGCCGGTGACTTTGGGGGACCGTGGGGCTGCGGGGAGGCGCGGGGTCTCGGGAGCTGCACGTCCTGCAGGGCGCGTGTCCTTTCTCGGCATCTGTGTCCTGGGGGTGCACGAAGGGCGGCGTCCACACAGGTGCTGAAATCCAGGGCTTTGGGCCCGGCCCAGCGAGGTGGTCGCGTCTCCCGACGCCTGGAAACACACGTGCACCTGTTTCTCCGTGACATCCGTCCTCCTGCGTTTCTAGGTCGTGTGTCCTCATGTACCTGTGTGTGTCCCCGTCCCTTCTTCTAAGGGCTCCTGTGATGTGGGATCACAGCCCATCCTTCTGACTTCGTTTTACCTTAATCCTGTCTTAAAACCCGTCCCCTGTCCGCACATGCACAGACTGAAGGCCACGGCTTCCCCAGCCCGATTTGGGGCGGACACACTGAGCCCCGGACCGGGGAGTCTCAGGAGACCCCTCTCCTCCTCGACCCCGGAGCGCAGCCCCCAGACCTCAGCATCGCTGCGCGCCCCGTTTGGAGCCCCTGCAGCAGGGTCACCTGGCAGGTGCTCGACTCCTGGAAATAAATCGACTTGCAATTCCTTCCCCCGCAGGGTCCTGTGATCACCAAATGAGTGGTCTTGGCGGGACGGGCGTCTGGCTTGATCAAACGGCGTCTCCGCCGGCGCTGACAGGTGCGGGCGGCCTGGCCCGGGGACCGCGCACCAGCAGCCGGCCGGGCGGAGCGGAGCCGGCCCCGCGCGCCCCGCGAGGCGGTTACCAGGGAAACCGCAGCAGCCTCCTCTCGGGATGCGCCTCCGGATGCGCGCGGGGACCCATATTAATCAGCGGCCGCTGGTCCGGAGCGACGGGCGTGGACCTGCGCCCCGTGACACGCAGGGTGACGGCCTGTCACCGCTGACAGAGGCCCCGACTGTCACCCAGAGCCAGGGCCTCGCGCTCCAGGGAGGGGATTGATTTCTGTTTGGATGCGCTCCCTTGAAAGCGCGTTCTGATCCTCTCGGAAAACACGGCGTCTCCAGCTCACGGTTCCGGGGCTTTGAAATGGGTTGTTGGGTCCCGGGGCCCCCAGAGAACTGTCTCCTCGAAGCGTCTGAGGGTCCCCCCAGGAGGAAAAACGTTGGGCCTCGGCTCTCCTGTTCCGTGGGACTCATCTGTCTTTGTGCCCTTGACTTTCCCCCGTTTCTCAGCCTCGTGCATCTGCTTTCTGTGCCGGGAAAACCGTGCTAGGGGTCTACACCGCCGGAGGCGTGTCTGCCTTGTGGACCCCCGCCTGGTGCAGAGGCGCAAGTGTCAAACACAGTCCTGACACACCAGTCTGGTTTCCACACACCCGAGGGGTCCCCACCCACCCTCCTCCAGGCACACCAGCCCCTGGTTTGTGGAGTTAACTCTGGGGACGGAGCTCCTGATGTCCCGTCCATGGGGTTGATCTTGACTCACTTTACACGTCGGCCTGGCCGGGCCGTGGACCGGCCAGTTGTCTGGTGAAGCCTGTCCCCTCCGTGCGCCTGTCTGGATGGGATTAACCCGTGAGTGTGTGAATGTAGCCAAGCAGATGCCCCTCCCGTCCTCCCCCAGTGTGGGTGGGCCTCGTCTCATCAGTGGACGGTGTGGCTAGAACAAAAAAGGCATCCAGTCTCTGCCCATCCTGGGATATCTGACTTGTCCTGTCCTTAGACCAGAACGTACTTCCCGGTGTGCAGCTCACGGGCGGCGTTCAGAGATCACGAATCTCTTCCTACGTGTCTCCCGAACTCATGATCTCTTTGTGATTCTCTGTCTCTCTCTATCTGGATCCTATTGGCTCTGTCTGCACAGTCCTGAGACACCTGGGTCAACTGTTTGAAACTCACTGCTTGTTAACATCCTCCTTGCTCAAGTAGAAGATCGACTCGCCGAGAAATGCGCACACGGGACGGTTACGGCCCCGTGAGTTCTTACACACGTGAGCTCAGTTCCAAACGCCCTCGGAGGCGCCTGCGGGCTCCGCGGTTAAGCGCAGGCGTTGGCACAGGTCATGATCTCACAGTTCAGGGTTTCAAGCCCCCGTCGGGGTCTGTGCTCACAGCTCAGAGCCTGCTGGGGAATCCTCTGTCTCCCTCGGTCCGCCCCTCCCCGTAAAAATAAATATACATTTTTAAAAAATGGCTTAAACACTTTGCAGATGGAGAAACATCGTCCGCCCCTCGGAGGCCCGCGGGCCATCCCAGGTGCTGCCGGGAACCCCGAATTCGCCCCGAGTGGATGTAAATTCCTTTTGGTCCATCTTGGTCCTTCGCGCACAAGGGGACCAGGAGCCGAGGTCTGTCTTAAGAGCCCCGGTTCTGCCTGGGTCACCAGACCTGCAATAATCACCGATGATGATCACTGATGTCATCGCCCGCTCGGTAGGATTCCAGTACACGCACCCGCATCACCCAGGGGTCAGGGGCACCTCGCTCGTCCGCAGCCGGGGCGCGCGGATCTCAGGGCCGGTGGGCGCACGCCTGGGCGCACAGACGGGTCCTCACCGCGGCCCTCTCCTCAGAGGACGTGTTTCTCCGGGTACTTCTCCTCCCTCTTGGGCGGCATTCTAACGCAGCTTCCAGCTCGCCGGGCCTTATGCAGGGAATTAATGCTTGCGGTGCGTGCGAGGACCTGAGCGGAGGCGCCTTGTTGCGCGGCTGCTGGTGAGGAGGCGAGCGTGCGTGGGTGGCCCTGGGGGGAGGTCTCCACAGCGCCGGGTGGGGGACCTTCAGGACCTGGGCGCTTTCCAAGGCGACCTCCAGGACTTGTGCGCTTTCAGGGAGAACTCCTGGGCCAGGATGCTTTCCAAGGGGACCTCTGGGGTCCGGGGCCTGTGCGCTTTCCAGTGGACCCCCAGGGTCCAGGGCGCTTTCCAAGGCGACCTACGGGGCCTGTGCGCTTTCCAAGGGGACCTCTGGGGTCCAGGGCCTGTGCGCTTTCAAGGGTACCCCCAGGGTCCAGTGTGCCTTCCAAGCGGACCTCCGGGGTCCGGGGCGATTTCCAAGCGGACCTTCGGGGTCCGGGAACCGGGCGCTTTCACGGAGACCTCTGCGGCCTGGGTGCTTTCAAGATTAGCCCCGCAAGCACCTCGGGTTTGGTTGCGCGCGGGGAGGGCCGGCGGGGATGTGACTCCCAGCTCTCAGGGCGCAGGTTCCCAGCGCGAAGCCGCTAATTACCGGGGGTTAATCTCCAGGCCGCGCCGCCAGCGAGCGGCTGGGAGGACCGGTAATCTATGGAGATGTAAGCTAATTACTTAATCATTTGCGTTTGTAAATCGCATTATTGGAAAAGAAATTACTCCGGTGATCGAATTACGGATATCTATCTGCTAATAGCGCTGATTAACTGGCGATGTTAATCTGTCATTTTGAAAGCTGATATTAACAACATCCATCTCACTGGAAATGTACGCGGCTTATGCGAAATAGAATTTGGGTCTAAGGTGCGGGGCGTCGGGGTCCTGGGTCCGGGTGCTCTGTGCTGAGTCGTGTTGGGGCTTCAACCTTTGTGGGTCTCCACCCCCCTCAGCCTCCACACATGGGGCAGGTGACACCAGACGGGGACATGCAGCGTTTGAACAGACCCAAGGGAACAATTTATTTCCGGAAAGTTCCAAAGGCTGTGGAAAAGCCAACCCCACCACCATCAAGAGAGACCCGAGATGTTTCCCGAGGATCCTATTTGATAATCACGTGTCAGCTGACATTTCAAGGAAGGCCCTGCAGACCCCTGCTCGGCACCATCGGTTTACACTCTAACAAAATAAATTCTCTAGGAATTTCCGAGGCGCCCGGGGGGCTCCGTCGGTTGAGCGTCGGACTCCGGGTCAGGTCACGATCTCACCATTCCTGGGTTGGGACTCTCTCTCCCCATCTCTCTGCCCTGCCCCGACTTCTGCTCATTCTCTCTCTAAAAATAAAAAAGGAAAGAAAAAAGAATATAGATAGAATATTTCGATATGACACGTACAAATGTTATATATTATATAGACAGAAACAGAAATGTGATTTATACCGAATACAAATGTTATTATAAGCATAATATATATTTATACCATATTGCCCTTATCCATTCCTTGGTCAACAGACTCTTAGATTGTGGACAGTTGTGATTTTATAAACAATTTGTTTTAAGTAACAAGAGATCTGGCTATGAAATGCAAGGTGCCACGGACGTCAGAGGCCGCCACACGTCCCACAGTAAATGCACCTGCCCATCACATCCTTCATGTCGGTAAAAACGGTCAAGACACATACCTTTCAAGCCTCGTTGATGACTTGTGTTCTCATTTCCATAACTGACCCACGGACACGAATCCAAGGAGACACCCACCGGCTCATCTGAATGCACGTCGTTGGCCATCTCTGGCAGCTTCCGGAAAGTTCCGCCAAACAGCCATGGCTTCCTTTCCAACTGTCTCCTCCCCCTGGAGCCCACGCCGGAAACGGGGACGGGGGGGGGGTGGGGTGTGAACAGGGAATTTCCCAGCTGTCTGTGCAGTCAGGCAACATCTGCTGGGGAGAAGGGACTAGCCTTTCTTCCTCTTTAATTTTTCATCTTCTGTCCGGGATGCTGCCAGTACGGGAGGAAAGTCTACACCCGAGTCAGCTTTCTACTGTGTGCGTCTCTGAGAATCCGCTGCCACGTGTCATGGCCTCTTGCAGAGACGGAAGGTGCTGAGGCCGCCTGCAGAGCCGGCACGTAAGGGTGGGACCTGGCAGGAGCCCTTGGTTGGAAATACATAAGGGACAGCAAGACACGAGCTCTTCCAAGACTCTGAGGATGGTGTCACCAGGCGCCAGGGGTTGAACCCAGTTGCCTCTTTCCCGCCGTGACCTCACTTGAGGCGAGACCTTTACACCTGTAACCATTCATGGGGAGCGACAGGTCTTCCCCGAAAGCATTTTGCTGACCCTCCTTCACCCACAGACCTGGTGAGGCCACCACCCCTGAAAAGGTCACCGTTGGTCACTTTGTGTGGGGCCAGAGGCAAGAGACGCTTATATTTTCATTGGGTCTTAGCGATCTTGCCGCCGCCCAGCCCACTAAACACCAGCATTGCCTGAAATGTCTGTTTTCCACCGGAAGCTCTCCTCGCGGTCCATGCCCTGGCAGTTTCTCAGTGGCCTCTGCATCTCCTAGTCTTTCCCCCGCCGCCCGGCGTTTTCAGGCCCACGAATCTCCAGCAAAGAGATCAAGTCAGGGGCGCACGTCCTCACTGGTTCTTGCCGGGACTGTCACCCCACAGGGTGCCTGTGAGTGTCAGGCTCTGGGAGAAGGACAGGGTTTTGCTGCCGTTCTGTACATTATAAGTATCCGTTCGCCGGGAACCAAGACCGTGTCGGATTCAACACCAACCACACCAGTGGGCTGGTCGTTGAGTCCATGCCGGCTCAAGCAGGCTCACGGTCATTGTTGTAATAAGATGTGTGAAGTATCAGGATGTGTTTTAATACGCGTCTGTGCCAACACGGGAAAGTGAGGAGGAGCCGGAGCTGATTCAAGGGGAGTTAGAGGTTCTCGTAGAAGGAACTAGAACGTGGTTATACAGTCACACCTTGGACGGCGAGTAGCCTGCTCTGCAAGTTTTGTGCAAGACAAACAAACACGTCTAATAAGTTGTAACTTGATACGCGAGCGATGTCTTCCGAGTTGTACGTGATGCCCGATGTCACGTGATCACAACTAGCCAATGAGCCTTGACATGCGCTTTCATGCACAGGTGCTTTGGATTGCAAGCATGTGTCTGGAGTGAATTATGCTCTCAAACCAAGGTTTTCGCGCATTCTCATTTTTTTTTTCTGTTGATAAATTTGCGGTTGTAGAAATGAAGTGTCTTCTGCAGGCGGGAATCACTAACGTGTTTTTCTTGCTGACTTTATAAACTGGAACAGTAATTGCATGAATATCTTTGCTAATTGTTTAGGTTCCTCTGAAACATTCATTCAAGTCAATGGCAACCTCAAAGCACCTTAAACACACAAAGTTTCATAATGCCCTTTGGCTCTTTTCCTTTTTTTATTTTTTTTTGCTAAAGTAGAACGTTGTCTGTTGAGTCTGGAAAACGATCATTTTTCTCTTCGCCCAAAGATATTCTGACGATTCCGATCCAGATAAGTTAGCCTCTGCCCGTTTTCCCCTGATGCAAGGTTAATTTCTTAACGCGTTTTCTTTAATAACGTTGACTTTCCGTTCCGTCTCATCACCTTCTAAATGGGTCCCAAAGCGTCCTCGGGGTTTCCTTAGAGAAAGTCATTTCGCTTTGATGAAGCCTTAAGGTTTTCTCTCTCTCTTCTTCCTGAGTCTCAGATGCTCGGAAGCACATTTTCCAACCGATTTCCATCGCGTGTCCGAAGCGCTGGCCGAGCATTTTTGATCCACGCCTGCTAATGTTTTACACGCACTCAAAAAAAAAAAATCAGCCTACGTGAAAATTCAGAGCGTGTGCTGAATGAATCAGGCATAGTTCTGACGGCAACGTGAGGGGAATGTGCCAAACGGGCAGATACGCTTACGTCTGGATGCTTCGATGTTTGCTGAGGACTCTGGACTTTTCTCTAATGCGCACGGCGTCTCTCAGGCCTTGGGGAGCCTTGGTGGCTCAAGGTGACGCAATGCCGCTAAACCACTGTCCCGTGTAGACTTAGAAGCTGGCTTGTCCACACCACAGTCACTCGTCCAGAATTCGCACGGATAGCAGGTGCCTGCCTCAACCTAACACCATCGCCAGAGCCCTTTTCTCCTGACTCTGAGGTAGAACCCGAAGACCACCTGTAGGATGCTCGCGAGGTGCCGTGTGCAGAACGGACTTCCGACGGAAGACGAACTCCCTGGCGCCTGTTCCCCGCGGTCTCCCCCCCCCAGAACGTGGTGGCGGCAGAATTCCGTGCGTCCTGGGTCACCCACGCGTCATCCCACCCCGGACACGTCCCTGGTTTGTGTCTACCTCCCTCCTGACTCTGCCCCGTCTTCGCATGTGTATGTGTTGAAATTTTCCTTGTCATAGGGACCTGAGTTATGTTGGTTTAGGACCCATTTTAGTCTGATTAAATCCTATTTCCAAATAGGGTCCTTTCCCCCTATTCCCAAGTCCTGGGGGCCACGCCTTCCACGGATCTTCTCTGGGGTGCAATTCAGCCAGAAGTCTCTGTGAGGACGGAAGGATTCCATGGTGCTCTGTCCAATATGGCAGCCACTGCCACGTGTGATGAAAACAATGGAGGAATTGAATCCTCACCCTAATGAATTGTCATTAAGTTACATTTGGAACACTACATATGGCGACCGGGCGCTGGACAGGAGGCTGAGCCAACCCGAGAACGGCATGATTAATGAACGGTAATCATTTACATGCAAACCGCCGCACGGGATGGTTGGCGTCCATATTGGATAGCGTGGCTGTGGGTGCGTTTCCAAGGGATGTGGGTACCAGGGACACAGCTGTTGGGAAGCCTTCCTGGGGTCCATCAGAAAGCGTTTCTTGGGGCGCCTGGGTGGCTCGGTTGGCTAAGCCTCCGACTTTGGCTCAGGTCAGATCTCACGTTCGTGGGTTCGAGACCCGCGTCAGGCTCTGTGCTGACAGCTAGCTCAGAGCCTGGAGCCTGCTTCCATGACTGTGTCTCCTTCTCTCTCTGCCCCTCCCCCTCTCATGCTCTGTCTCTGTCTGTATCCAAAATAAATAAAACATTAAAAAAATTTTTTTAATTAAAAAAAAAGCGTTTCTTGAGCACCTACTATGTGCCGGTCGCTGCGGCAGTGCTCAGTGCTTTACCCACAGACGTGAGGTCACACCCAGAGATTGGAAGGTGCTGGTTTCTGAGCACAAGACATCCAGGAGCTCAGGGGACTCGGGTGGGTTCCAAATGTCGCCCGTGTCCGTCCCTCAAGCGTCCGTCACGTTACAACGTCAGACAAGACCCAGACAGCCTCCGTGCCCAGCATGAACTAAAAACAAAACACAACTCCCAAAATGGGCACCCGTTAAAACCCTGACAATTCTTTCCCACAGCCGTAGGGGGACGTCATGAATATTATTGTCTGATGTGCTTGGAATCAAGACATCCTCCCAGACATCTGAGGAAACCAGAGCGCTCGGCTCCCGACAAGGGCACCCGTTTACGGAACTTCGGCATTCGGCAAATAATTAGCCTCCGTCTTGAAAACCGTCGGAAGCGCAGGTCATGATATGAGAAGCAAAGAGTCCTTCTCCGGTGCTTTTCATCTGCGTTTCGACCAGAGATCATACGGTGCCTTTTGAAAGGCTTTCTTGAAAGGTTTGAAAAATGTTTATTTACTTTTGAGAGAAACGGAGACAGAGCGTGAGCGGGGGAGGGGTGGAGACAGAGGGAGACACAGAATCCAAAGCAGGTTATGGGCTCTGAGCTGTCCGCACAGAGCTCGATGCGGGGCTTGAACCCACCAATCGTGAGATCATGACCTGAGCCAGAGTTGGAGGCTTAACAGACTGAGCCCCCTGGCGCCCCGTGATATAAACGGTGTGCAAACAGAACGTATTTTAAATGACAAATGCATCCAAAAAACCTTGCCTATTCAGTCACACAGGTGTAGAGACTCACCCCAGCTCCTGTGCTGTTTGGAAGCAGGGTCTTTGCAGACGGAAGAGAAGCAACTGATGAGCTCATCCTGGGTGAGGCTGGCCCTGAATCCACTGACAGGTGTCCTTGTAAGAGACAGAGGAGGAGACACAGACACAGAGGAGAAGCCACGTGAAGACGGAGGCAGAGACGGGAGGGACGCGGCCACAACCCAGGACACCTGGAGCCCCAGACGCTGGAAGAGGCAGGAGGACCCTCCCCTGGAGCCTCTGGAAGGAGTATGGTCCTGCCCTGCCTGGATCTCAGGGGTCCTGCCTGGATCTCAGGGGTCCTGCCTGGGTCTCAGGGGTCCCGCCTGGATCTCAGGGGTCCTGCCTGGATCTCAGAGGCCCCTCCTGGATCTCAGGGGTCCTGCCTGGATCTCAGGGGTCCTGCCTGGATCTCAGGGGTCCGGCCTGGATCTCAGGGGTCCTGCCTGGGTCTCA
>PJEM01015006.1:19150-32221 GCA_004023845.1 Helogale parvula | reverse complement strand
AGACCCCACACCCCACACTCCACACCCCACACCCCACACCACCCCAAAGCACCTCACTCCCCACAGCACAAACACCCCACAGCACCCCACAGCCAACATCACCCCAAACTCACAGCACCCCAACACTACATCACCCCACACCCCGCATCACCCCATATCATCCCACATGACACAATCCTGCAGCACCCCAAACCTCACATCACCTCAACTTCACATCACCTTAACTTCACATCACCCCAGCATCACATCACCCCACACCCCACAGTACCCCACAGCACCCCAACCACACAGCACCCCAAACTCATATCACCCACACCCCACAGCACCCCACACCACCCACATCCCTTAGCACCCCAGCACCTGCTCCCCACCCAGGCTGGGACCCTGCCCTGAGGGATCTAGGAAGGCGGGAGGGACTCTCCCCTTCAGGGACGGCTGTGTGAACCTGGTTTTGGAAACGTGTCTTCAGGGAGGACGGAGAGACCCAGGTGCCCCTCGACGGGTCTGGCTGGACCGTCCATCCCATGCTCAGTGGTCCCCTTGGCCTGGTCCAAACCTGGCCTCACCAGGAGGCCCCCAGGGACCCTGGAGACAGCCTGCAGACACAGTCCTCCCCCGAAGTGCATACTCTTCCCCAGCCTTGGCGCAGACGTCTGCATGCACCCCAAGTGGGTTTGAGAGCACCGGAGGCACCCCCACACCCCCTGTGCCCACACCCCTGCAGCTGGTGTCCCTGGGGAGACAGGCCAGACGAGGGGGGCCAGACCACGCCAGCTCCCCACACATGGGGAAGCACTGGGCACCTGTGCAGACGCGCCACACTGGGCGCCTGGGCATCGGGGAGAGGAGGGGCCCCTCCACCATACACTGGGGGTTTTTGACAAGGAACTTTCCACTGTGTTACTATAGCAGCTGGTACCACAGTGACAGACCCAGCAGCAAAAACCAGCCAGAGCCGCAGGGCCCTCCCGCCTGGCTCCTGAGGGTCAGGGCGGGACCTTCAGCCCACATCCACCACAGCCGGGGCTTCAAGGTGCTCTGAGGAGTCGACACAACCCTACTGGCAGAAACACACCTGCTCAAGGTGGACTTGGGCAGGAAGGACAGCATCTACCTTGGACAAACTCCCGGTGGGCAGGACCCATGGAGACCCCTGGGGGGCTGACAGGAGTGGACGCTGGAGCTGGGCCCACACTAGGTTATGGACGAGCTCACGGACATTAGGGGTAGGACAAGGTGGGCGGAGAGGGGGGCACCTCCCAGCTTGTGCCATCCTCAAGGATGTGGATCCCATCCTGGCCGGGCCGTGCAGGCTCTGGTCATGGCCGAAAGGCGAGACAGTTCGTGGCCCCCAGGGAAAGCCCCTGCTCGGGGCCCAGAGCTGCGTTCCCCTCCACGCCTACAGGCTCCGGGGAAGGACACTGTCCAGGGCCTCCTCCAGCTCTCAGCCACCCTGCTGGCCCCCTGGCTCTGGCCCTCTGCTGCCTGTCTGGGGGTTCCCAGGTTCCTCCTAAGCACACTCTGCCCCCGACCACGCCCAGGCTTCCGTTTCCAGCAGGGGCACCCCTGCTGGGTGGATCTTCCTGGTCACTGGCCGCTGGACAGCAAGAATTTTAAGTGGGGGGCGGGTGGTGTGACCACAACTATTGTGTGACTTCCAGACGCAGCCCAAAGCTCCCAGGAGGGCAGCCTGGGAGGCCAAGGCAAAGGGCAGGGGTGTTGGGAACTGTCCCCCCACAGGGCCTGTCTGGAAGCAGTGGGGCAGCACAGGGCACCCTCTTCACCCACTGCCCCCCCATCCAGTGCCCCTCGGACCTGAGCCGAGCCCAAGACCCTGCCAGCCCACCGCAGGCTCCCACAGTGGACAGCCTCGCACTGGCCAGCCTGTCTGGAAGCAGTGGGCAGCACTGGGCACCCTCCTCCCTCAATGACCCCCATCCAGGTCCCCTGGGATCTGAGCCGAGTCCCAAGACCCTGCCACCCCACCGCAGGTTCCCACAGTGGACAGCTTCTGGATGGCCATCCCGTGGCCCCCGATGATGCTGTCCCCACCCTGGAGCAGCTGCTCTGAGTTCCGCCAACACAGTAGACCAGCACCTCCATGGCCAGCCTGCCCCACGCCTCCCAGACCTGGCGTCCGCCTTGCACCAGCCCAGGCGTGCTGGGCACATCCTCTTCCCTCCCAGCCCACCCAGGGCTGCAGACTGCGGCCTCCAGGTTCCCAGTCTGGCAACTGGCGGGCGTCCCAGTCCCAGGGCAGCTCCCTCGTGGTCCCTGGACCCTACCCGTCCTGAGGACGTGCCTCCCACCAACCTGCCTGCAGGGAGCAGGCCTGGTTATTGTCACAGGGCATTACAGAGTGGTTTATAGCTAAGGGGACCACAGTGATGTTCCTCATAGCAGAAACCAGGCCAGGACCACATGCTGCCTATGGGCCACCCTCTGCCCCCAGGCCTGGCATCTCACCCTTTTCCTTCTAAAGCATCGACCTCTAGCCTCTGGCCTGAAGGGAAGGGCCCCTCTTTCTGGAGTCCATCCAGAAGGCCTCCAGGACTGACAGATTCTGAATAAGAAGGTGGCATCCAGTGTAGCCAGGACCTCTGAGCCACGTTGCCCAAGCTCAGCAGGAGTGAGCACAGAGCCCCCAGGCTGGCACAAGTCACCCACATCCGCCCACCCATCCACCTTCCACAGAGGTGTCGTCAGCGACCAGTCCTAGACCACCAGCTCCTCACCACAAACTACAGATGAGTCATGTCAGGGTCAGGACCCAGGACACCCAGGGCCCCTCCATCAGGCCCCAGCTCCCAACCCAGCTCGAACTCCACCTCCCAGGAGGACAAATGTCTCACTGTGTCATTCAGAGGCAGGCTGAATGGGTCATGGCCTCGGCCAGGACAGGCTGAGCAGCTGTTAGCAGGGCCTTCCCTCTGGCCTCAGCGACAGTACATATCGTCCGAGCCTCTGTCACTGTGGGTCCTGGGGTAGTACCTCCCACAGTGACATGGCCTACACTCAAAACCAGCCTCCCTCCCCAGGGCCCAGTGCCTCCTGCTTAAGGCTGGGCCTATCCCCTCCCAATTGTCATCAGAGGCTGCAGACCTCAAGTCTGCGCTGTCCTGAGGCAGGGCTGGGGACACTGTGGTCTGGGCTCCAAGGTGCTGTGCAAGCGCCCTGGGAGGAAAGGTTATGGGCAGCGCTGACCTCCACGGCCTGCGCCCTCCTCCCACCTGCCCGGCTTTGCTCACCAGGAGGCCCCGCTCCAAGGACAAGAGGACAGCACCGAGCTCTCCCCCTAGCAGGCCCTCCTGCACCCTGGGCTCAGGCCTGGGCATGTGGACGGTGGACAGGCAGCTGGCAGGTCCTCTGCAGGGAGCCCTCCCCGAGCCCCAGCTCTCACCTCCTCTTCCTGCCCCCTGAACTCTCCCATCCTCTTCCCTCCTAGTGCTGTGCTCCAGCCCCTCTGGGGAGGGGAAGCCACCAAGGATGGGGAGCCAGGCTCCACAGGGTGACACTCGCTACAGAGCGAACACCAGGCAGCGGCTGGGGTGGGGGCGGCTCAGACCCGGAACCTGACCCAGAGCTGAGCTGACCACTGCAAGTGCTCTGTGAGCCTGTGGCCCAGGCGGGGTCCTGGCCTGTCTCCCAAGTCCCGGTGCCCATGACCCCACACCTGCCAGGTGGAGAACAGGTGTACAGGGCACTGCCAATGCAGGAGAGGGGCTGAGGCTGCTGCAGGGGGAGCTGGGATGGGGATGCCAGCCTCCGCCCCCACCCCAGGGGGACCAGGAGGGAGGGAGATTCTGCCTGCGACCGTCTCATGAAGGAACACCCCACAGTGGTTTAGGACAGACCCAAAAGCCCTTCCTTGAGCCCTCTGCCCACAGGAACCCCACTCCTGCTGACAGTGACCAGCCAGCAGACCCCTCACAGGCAGGACACACCCCACATGCCCAGGGGCCCAAGGAGCAGGAGGCCAGCCCACTAGACCTGGGCTCAGGCTGCAACCCTCTCCACGAAGTGTACGCCGTGGGAGGCTAGCCTCTGCCTCAGAGCCCACACACCCAACTTGAGCTCAACCGGGCTCCAGACTTCACGTGCCCCCAGAACCCTCAGGCACTAGAACTCCATGCCCCTGGAGCTCAGGAGGAGTGTCGAGCAGGGAAAAGACCCCGCCCATCATTCAGACAAGACCGAGAAGAGGACAGAGTCCCAACGGATCAGGTGTACCAGCCAGTCTGTGTCATGGTGGTACAGTGGAAGCTGGCCCTGCAGTGACACTCTCCAGGCCAGAAACTCTGGCCCCCAAGTGGGCCCACCAGCAGAGGGGCCCGCCTCCAGGTCTGAGGTCTGCATCCTCCCGCCTAGCTCAAGGGGTCAGCGACAGCCTGAGGAGAGTCCTGGTCCAGGTGTTGGGCTGCCCAATGCAGCCTCCCAACTTGGGGTCCTTGGGGGATTTTGTGGGAGCCTGAGGCAGGGTGGGTAGTAGCCAGTGGGCCACAGTGCCTCAGGCCATTCATAAAACCTGCTCATGGGCCCCGCCAGCCAGCAGACTTCCACCAGGCAGCCCATCCTTTCCGGTGGGGTCCCACAGCCAAGAAGGAGCCTAGAGGACTCTAAGCGGCCCAGGGTCAGCGTGTCTGGTGGGAACTAGCAGTGAGACGTTGGTCGTGGCCAGAACTGCCCCTGTGGTCTCTGGGGGCCCAGCATGGACCAGTGATCAGACAGGGGAGCCCGCCCCTAGCCAGGAGGTCCTGCAGGCCCCTTGGGTGACCAGGTGCCCCGGATACCCCTCCATACCCCCATTTCAGGGTCAGGACAGGAGACCGGGCTGGGCAGTGGGGAGCTGGGCTCTATCCTCACCCTCCAGAGCAGACCCTCGAGCCCAGGGTCCCTCAGGGAGACACAAGCATCTGTTCCTGCCGCTGTTGCCCTGGGCCAGGGGTCAGCAGGTGGGAACCTCACACCACTGATCCAGAGCCAGTGCCCGGAGCACAGACCTGTCCTCTGCCCTCTGCCGAGGTTGGCTGGGCATGAGCTCCCTGAGAATAGTCCTGCCGGTGCCACTGCTGGACAGAGCCCACCTAGGCTGCAGGGCCCTTCAGGAATGCCCGGCTGGGAGCCAGCACTTGAGATGCCAGTCAGCCGCCAGCCCCCAGGCAGACAGCACCAGGAAGGCCTCCCAGCGGACCCCCTGCCCATCTCCCTCTGAGCCCACTGCCCTCCCCTGTGGAGATGGCCATCCAGGCAGTATCTTCCCGGGATCCCCCAAGCTGCAGCCTTGGGTCCTCCAGAGCCCCTGTCCCAGCACTGAGTACTTGGCCACATGGGGCAGCCAGGGCCCCTCAGCCCACAGCAGGACTCCCAAAAGCCGGAGCCCACCATCTGGAGCCCGGCAAGAAGCAAGGTCTTCTCTGGGGCCCCCACCAGCCTGCACCCACCCACCCATCAGCCGCGACCTCTCTCCAGAGGTTCTGGAGCCCCCAATCCACGGGGCTCCCTCCCTAGGTGGAGGCTCGTCCGGCTGGGCCCCACCAGCCAAGACTGGTCGTGGGTGCACAGCCAGCGGGGCTCCAGGCACCCTGTCCTTCCGATGTCCAGGGCTCCGCACCACACACCCTGGGCAGGAAGCAGATAAGTGCCAGGCAGCAAACCCCCTCCTGCCTCCCCGTCCCGACCAGCCCCACTCCTCCACACCCCTTCCTGTCCTCAGGCCTGGGAAGTTTTCAAGTACTTTACCTTCAAACTGGGTATTCCCTCCATGGGTGTCCCGGAAATTTCTGATCCTAGAACCCTGCAGCCTCAGGGTGGTGCACACACTCACCAAGGTCGCTGGGCCCCCTCCTGGTCCACACTTTTTGGGCGGTTGCTGTTCTCCCCTCCGCGCAGCTGCAGGGATTTATTATGGGCTTAAGCTGGGGCTCACAGACTCCACCAACCCGCTGGTCACGTGGAGAGAGCCCCAAACCAGGCGGCCTAGGGGCTTTTTTTGGAAGGGGGCATTACAACAAATGACAACACAGGTACAGCAATCCATTCCCTACCCCCCTATCAATACCGGCAGTTGGGGGAGCCAATCACAACATTTACAGTATCGACCAATCACAGAGAGGGCACAGGACCTTCACATAGGGCGTGACTAAGACCCTCACATAGGGCTGGGCGTGACTAGCCTCCATCTTTAGACCCACCCCTAGAAAGGTCAAAGGTTTTTGCTGGCCTCTCCTGATTGGGTGCCACAAGAGTTGTCCCTCCTTCCCTGAGCAATGTGCACCCTTCCATTGGCCAATGATACTGAGAACCCGGCACCAGGCCTTTAAGTTCAGGGGAAGCCTGAATGAGACCTGTGTCCTTACACCTCAACACCACTGGTCCTGACCAATCCCCATGGAGCAGCGTTTCAGCCCCACCCCACTGGTCCTGAGGGATCTCCAAGGAGGAGTGTCCCACCCCCACCCCCACTGGGACTATGTCTTGGGCCCCATCCCATCTCTTCCTTCTGAGGCTGCCCCCCACCTGCTCATGTGCTGCGGGTGCCCCCGGGAGGCCGCCCTGGCAGACAGCTAACAAGGACACAGTCACCCCAAACAAAAGAGAGGGGACAGGGAGCACACAGGTGCACACATACCTGTGTTCACCATCACAGAGAAATAAGAACGGATGTTTATTTGAACTTACAAATTACATGGCACTATTTTCTTTTCTGGTGCATGAATGTTGTTAATTCATCAAACAGGACTATTTGCAATTAGGACTATTTATGTGGAATTTGGAAATGCCTAACTGTACTTTTAAAATGTCTTTTCTGTCCTCTGACAATGATTCATTCAAACTCCTTTCTTCAACTTTTGAGAGCTTTCCCACACTTTGTAGGCTATATGCATAAATGCAACATTTTGTAAAAGGAGAATGTAACTACAAAAGGGCCAGTTAATTTTTTTAATGTTTTTAAATTTATTTTTAGAGAGAGAGACAGAGTGTGAACAGGAAGAGGCAGAGAGAGGGAGACCCAGAATCGGAAGCAGGTTCCATGCTCTGAGCTGCCAGTACCCCACAATAGGGCGAATCAGACAGCTATTACCTACCTATAATAGATGTCATAAGGATGTCTCCGTCCCACAATGCAGTAGGAGATTCTCCTCTATTTCCATGATCCAGCACATTCCTGGGCAGTGCCAGCGGCCAGGGCCCTCCCTGCTGTGTCCTCTGTGGCAGCCAGTCTGACAGCACCAACTCCCGGGGCATCTAGAGTGAGGACATCGAGCCCCTCAGCCAATGTGTGTGATTGGGAGCCCCTCAGGACCTGCTGAGTGAGGACCACTCCCAGCTCTCCAAACGCACACTGGTGCTCAGGCCTTGGTCCTGGTTCTGCCTCAGCCAGGCTCCTCCTGTGTGTGATGATGTGCATTGACTCAGCTCCCTGTGCCTGGGTTCCCGCCGCTGTTAGGCACTCAACGGGCCTCTCCTGCACTGCTCGTGGGATTGCAAACTGGTGCAGCTGCTCTGGAAAACAGGGTGGAGGTTCCTCAAAAAAGTATCAATAGATCTCCCCTATAACCCAGCAATACCACTGCCGGAGATCTATCTAAAGGACACAGAAGGGCTGATGCAGAGAGGCACATGTACCCCAATGTTCATAGCAGCCCTTTCTATAATAGCCCAATAATGGAAAGAGCCTAAATGTCCATCACCTGATGAATGGATCAAGAAGATGTGGTATATGTATATACAATGGAGTACTACATAGCAATGAGAAAGAATGAAATATGGCCATTTGTAGCAGAGTGGATGGACCTCGAGGGTGTCATGCTAAGCGAAATAAGTCAGGCGGAGAAAGACAGATACCATATGTTTGCACTCATAGGTCTAACAGGAGAACAGGAGAAACCTAATGGAGGACCATGGGGAGGGGAAGAGGGAAAGAGAGTTGGGGAGAGAGAGGGACGCAAAACTTGAGAGACTATTGAATACGGAAAATGAACTGAAGATGAAGGTTACGGCGGGGGGTGGGGGAGAAGAGGTGGTGTTGATGGAGGGGGGCACTTGTGTGAAAGGGCACTGGGTGTTGTATGGAAACCAATTTGACAATAAACTATTTTCAAAAAGGCAATAGATAAAATAAAATTGAATTAACAGTGAAAAAAAAACCCACAAATGTGCTCCCCTCCCACTATGAAGATTCCCCACCCCCTGGGGCAGGGCCCCACCCCTTCACACACCTGGAGGGGACCCTGTGGGCTGTCTCCCCAGGGAGAGGCTCCTGGACTGCTGGGGACATGACCCTGCTCCTCCAAGTGACTCTGCTGTTCCTGTGGCTCTGGAGGGGCAGGCACAAGGTGAGGGTGTGTACTCAGCGAATCGCAGCACGGTTTACATTAGGGATAACTGGGCACAACCCACTTCTCAGCACAAAACAGGCGTCACATGTTTCTGTTTGTAGCAATAAAGCTTAGCTGACTGGGTCAGCAAGCGGACACGGTTGGGAGCTGTCGAGAGACCCCACAATTCCAACCGGATAGCTTCGTGAACGGGGCTTCAGACTTCCACAGACGTGGTCGCTGCCACGTGGACCTGCTTCTGGACACAGTGCACCATACTCCAAAGTGCCCAAAAAGAAAAGCGTGGGCCCATTTTCACAAGAGCCAAAGCCATAAAGGGCACAGGAGGAAGCCAAATTCGTCCAGCCCCCTGAATTGTGTGGTGCGTACAGCTCACGCAGGTCCTGACAGACGTCCAGTAATGATGCTTCAGGAGGGAGGAGACTCGGTTAAGTACCGCTCCAACCAGATTTCCCGAGTCTGCCATGGGCGTGCTGGGTGTGACCACCTGTCCCCCAGGCTCAAGGTGGCCCTCAGAGTCTGGAGAGCAGCTCTGAAAGCCACCAGCCCCGTGCCCTTCCGCCCTGCCCTGGGTCACCCGTGCTGTGCTCGCACAGAGCCCCTCCCTTGTTGGTGCTGGCACTGGAGATGCAGTGGCTGGACCCTCCTCTCCAGGTCTAAGGGCATGTCTCCAGAAGAGCCAGCTCAGACTTCCCTTTGGAGAGATGGAAGCAAGGTGTCAGAGGCAGTGAGCAGGAAGGGGGAGGCAGCAAGGAGGAAGGGGAGAGCTCAGGCCAGGCTGCAGGGAGAACATGAAGTGGGAGGGCAGGTGGAGCCTACAGTATGGCCACCTGCTCCAGACACCACCCTCTCTCTGCATGGGTGCTGGGCCTCACCCCAGACCGCAGACAGATGTGCTCTGTGCTCAAGGTTAAAATATCACCTCCAAGACCCAGGAGAAAGCTGGCCACACTGTGCACCCAGAAGTCTCCACTCCGACCCACAGCCTCCGAGAGTACACGGGCATCGCCCTGCCTGCCACGGCCACACAGCAGATACGGGATGGAGGTGCCCACTGGGCAGACACACAACAGGGGCTGGGCTTTCCTGGCCCCAGGCAGGAGGACCCCACTCCCAACCCTCCCCACACAGGTAGCATCCTCCTAAAGGTTCACCCTTCTGGTTTCAACAGTGTGGCCCACAGGAGCCACAGTGCACTGATGGGGAGGCCACAGAGGCCACGCAGGAACAGAGACTGAAGCTTATGTGTTAGTCTTTCCCAAGGGACAGCGAGTATGTGCGGCTGAGGGGCGTGCATCGTGTCAGCTCCGACCTCAGCAAGTCCTTTATGTCCAAACACCACTGCCCACAAACGGCCACAGTGCTGTCCAGCCTGGGGAATGCCCAGCTATTCCCACTGAAGGGCAGACGCAGGAATTTATGGAGGAAGCGTCCGGGAACAGACCTGGCTCACAGCCTGGGTGGCCCGCTCTCCTCTGTCCAGGCAGCCACTCCAGTCAGCACGGGCACTGGGCTCACTGCACCCACGACCCAACTCGTAATCAGATGTGACCCCTCAGGAGTCCTGTCATAGCCGCTGCACCTGCACCAGAGACCCTGGGTCCTAAGATGAGTCCATCACGTCTCAGTGGCACTGCACACCCACAGGAGTCGTCATTGGTCCTGGTGACAACATTCCCCTAGCAGCACGTGGGCTAGGTTCACCCCCACAGGTGCAGAGACATCCGAAGCCCAGGTGAGTCCAGGGTCCCGGCTGGGAGCCTTGGAGCCAGTGTAGAGGCTGGGCTTGGCTTACGCAGCAACCTGTGAGCATAGTAGCACAGGCTCTGCAAAGGCACTGAGCATCTCTGGAGCTCTGGAATCCTGGCCAAAGAGTGGACAGAGCCATCTCACCAACAGACCCCACTGCAGCCACTCCGAGAGCCCCCTTGCCCTTGGGACAATGGGCAGTCAGAGCTCCAGCTCCCAGGGTGAAGGCGGAGGCTGTGTGAGCTTGTGGGTCACTCTTGACAGGCAGGCGCCTTCAGCTTGGGTGCCTTGGTGCACATGGGCCCCAGGAGCCTCGAGAGGAAGCCCCACCTCTCGCCAGAGCCCAGAGGGAAAGTGTCCATCCAGGCAGCTTGCTCTCCAGACTCACCCCGACCACAAAAACCTCACCCAGGCAGATGCCGATTGACAGGCAGGGAGCCCTCTGCAGAGTTAAGTGGGCTGAGACACGTGCAGGACCAGCACACAAGCCACCTTCGGCAAACTCCAGCAGACAGGAGAGGGGCCAGGGCATCAGACCCTTTCTGGCCAAGCCAGAGACAAAGAAAACCCCAGAGAGGGTGCAGAGAGCAGAAGGAAGCCACCAGACCCCCTGAGCCAGGGAAACAGCAGACATGTCAAGCCCGTGCAGAGCCACCTTGACCCATGAGACTCCTGTCAGATTTATCCCTGCTCACCTTGACTTTCAGAACAGAAACCCACTGGAAAGGTGGGACCTGCTGCAGAGCCGACCCTGGGCCAGCAAGGGTCTGCAAAGGTGGACACAGGCACCCCCACAGCAGGAGGAACTTGTGGACTGTGCCTGACTGTGTTGGCAACTCCCCCCCCCCCACAGTGACACAGCTGTCCCATGTGCCATGAGCTCCTGGGGCAGGTGTGCTGCTGGGCAGGTCTGGGAAGTGGGGCCTGGTGGCGTCTGTCCACATCAAAGCACACCCAAGCCCATTTGGCAGCTTGCTGAAGGTGCAGAGAGACCCACTGCACAGGGTCGAGCAGGAGGCAGGGGTCCACAGGGCACTGAAATGCCTGCACTGTGTGCACAGGGTGGACAGGACCACACGCCAGCACCAAGGACCTGGGGGGAGCCCAGGAGGCCTTCCGTGGGAGGGACTCAGCAGGAGACTCTGCGGTTGCCCTTGGAGTTTGTACCAGGTGCAGACACTGCCTTTGTCATGAGACCTCAAAACCTGACGCAGGCGTGTGTTCAAACTCCCCACCTGATGGGCCCTGGGGCTGGGCTTCAGACACAGCCCTGCTGCTCAGAGTCCCAGGACAGTGCCACCCCAGGGGCCTAAGGAGCATGGGCACCAACCCAGGCCCCTTGGGCAAGGTCACCAAGGTGCAGAAGCTCCAGAATGGACTGCCTCCACCCCAGGCAGCAGTGATGTCAAGGCCAGATGTGCCTACAGAACTCGGGGTGGCTGGGGGCAGGGGGCCGCCCCAGAAACCACTAGTCTGCTGGCTCCAGAATCCCATGGGGAAATTGGGAAGAACAGAGGCCAAGTTCTGCTAGGCTCTGGGCAGCTAAGGAGGCCAGAAGGTGGGACAAGGTTCCATACCCCAGAGGGAGAGCTCCACAGAACAAGACTCAGCATTGAGGCCCACTAATAATCACCCATCACAGCTACAGAGTCATCGGGAGACCAAAAGATGTCAGACTCCTGCAGCATGGAGCGTAGGCAGGGACCACAAATGATACCCTCATGGGGACTCTCGGTGCTCTGGTAGCAACACCTGGGCAGGTGAAGCAGGAAGGCGCCTGGGTCTTCCCTGGGCCTGGGCCTTCCCTAAACCCGGGCTTCCCCTGGGCCTGGGCCTCTCCTGGGCCTGGGCCTCCCCTGGGCCTGAACTTCCTCACCTGCATGTGCTCCAGGTCCGGCTCCAGGAGTGCCTCAGGGACCGTCAGCACAGTGGCACAATCCTGGGCAGCTCCAGAGAAAACGGGTCCACAGGCAAAGGGAGAGAGCCAATGAGGGGCCAGTGAGGCAGAGCCAGACACCCTCGCACGGCTCAGCCCCGGAGTGCAAGGGCCGCAGCACAGGACTGACCCCTGCCTGCTCCAGCCTCCCCACGTGGGAGCCACCAGCTGGCCCCAGGGTGACCCCTCACAACCCAGAAGGCTGCCACCACATGGCTGGGCTCCAAAATGGGCACAGGCAGCCGCCCAACTCTGCTGATCGCTGACAAGGAGCCTCCCCGGGCTCTGCCTTCACCCACAGATCAGCCCTGGGCATCCCAGGCTCCTCCCCCACTGGCCCAGCAGTCCCTGGGAAGAGGTATTGGGGATAGGGCTGTGTCACTGTGGGACTACTGTGATGATTATGGGTGTTATGCCACAGTGTGACAGCGCCCATCAAAAACCCATCCCAGGGTCCCAGCTGTGGCCCCGCCCTCGGCACGCCCTCCCCTGGATGGAGAACGGGGCCACAGCACCAAGCCTCAGCTGCTCACCACAGCAGTGTGGCCTGTAACCCAAACCCAGCGGGGCGGCGGGCACAGCGGGAGGAACAGGGGAAGGAACAGGGCCCACGGCTTCCGGGATACGAGCCAGGACACTGCCTGCTGACTCCATGGGACCCTGAAACCGCCCAGCGGAAGCCACCCCAAACCTCAGCCAGACCTGCCTGTCTGGGCGGGGACCGCATGGGGGCTGCTGGTGAGCGGGTCCGCCCCTCCCGGCCATAGCTCCACACACCCCACACTCCACACCCCAAACCCCACAGCACACACACCCCACAATACCCACACCCCAAAGCACCCACACCCCACAGTACCCACACCCCACAGCACCCTATATCACCCCACAGCACCCCACAGCACCTCACACCCCACATCACCCCACATCATCACAATCCCCACATCACCCCATATCATCCCACATGACACAATCCTGCAGCACCCCAAACCCCACATCACCTCAACCCCACAGCACCTCCACCTCACATCACCCCACACCCCACAGCAC
>PJEM01015006.1:0-19050 GCA_004023845.1 Helogale parvula | reverse complement strand
CCCTGTGGGACCTGGGAGGCGGGAGGGACTCTCCCCTCAGGGACGGCTGTGTGAACCTGGTTTTGGAAACGGTTCTTCAGGGAGGACGGAGAGACCCAGGTGCCCCTCGACCGGACAGGCTGGACTGTCCATCCCATGCTCAGTGGTCTCTTGACCTGGTGCAAACCTGGCCTCACCAAGAGGCCCCCAGGGACCCTGGAGATAGGCTGCAGACACAGCCCTCCCGAAGTGGACGCTCTTCCCCAAACCTGTGCCGCAGACGTGTGCATGTACCCAGTGGTGTGAGAGCCCAGGGAGCACCCCCACCCCCGCTGTGCCCACACCCCTGCAGCTGCTGTCCCTGGGGAGACAGGCCAGGCGTCGGGGGCCAGACCACGCCAGCTCCCCACCACGTGGGGCAGCACTGGGCACCTGTGCAGACATGCCCGGCCGGGCACCTGGGCCTCGGGCAGGGGAGAGGCCCCTCCAACATACGAGAGGGTTTTTGACAAGGAACTTTCCACTGGGTTACTACTATAATGAATACTACCACAGTGATAGACCCAGCAGCAAAAACCGGCCAGAGCCGAAGGGCCCTCCAGCCCAGCTCCTGAGGGTCAGGGCAAGACCCTCAGCCCACATCCACCACATCCGGGGCTTCACAGGGCTCTGAGGTGGCCACACAACCCCACTGGCAGAAACACACCTGCTCAAGGTGGATCTCAGCAGGAAGGACAGTGTCTACTCTGGACAAACTCCCGGTGGGCAAGACCCCTGGAGACCCCGGGGGGCTGACAGGAGTGGACGCTGGAGCTGGGCCCACACTAGGCTTCGGGCGAGCTCACGGACATTAGGGGCAGGACACGGTGGGCGGGGAGTGGGGCACCTCCCAGCTCATGCCATCCTTAAGGACATGGGTCCCTTCCTGGCTGATCCGTGCAGGCTCTGGTCATGGCCCAAAGGCCAGACAGTGCGTGGCCCCCAGGGAAAGCCCCTGCTTGGGGCCCAGACTGCGCTCCTCTCCACGTCACCAGGCTCCGGGGAAGTACACTGTCCAGGCCCTCATCCAGCTCTCAGCCACGCGACAGGCCCCCTGGCTCTGGCCCTCCGCTGCACGTTGTGGATTCCCCGGGTTCCTCCTAAGCACGCTCTGCCCCTGCCCACACCCAGGCTTCTGTTCCCAGCGGGGCACGCCCGTTGGGTGGACATTCCTGGGACACTAGCCGCCGGACAGCAAGAATTTTAACTGAGAGGTGGGAAGTGTGACCACATCTACTGTATGACTTACAGACACAGCCCAAAGCTCCCAGAAGGGCAGCCTGGGAGGTCACAGCAAAGGGCAGGGTGTTGGGAACTGTCCCCCACAGGGCCTGTCTGGAAGCAGTGGGCAGCACTGGGCACCCTCCTCCCTCAATGACCCCCATCCAGGTCCCCTCGGATCTGAGCCAAGCCCCAAGACCCTGCCAGCCCACCGCAGGTTCCCACAGTGGACAGCTTCTCGCTGGCCATCCCGTGGCCCCCGATGATGCTGTCCCCACCCTGGAGCAGCTGTTCTGAGCTCCACCAATACAGCAGACCCGCGCCTCCATGTCCAGCCTGTCACATGCCTCCCAGTCCTGGCGGCCACCTCGAACCAGACCAGACGTGCTGGGCACATCCTCTTTCCTCCCAGCTCACCCAGGGCTGCAGACTGCGGCCTCCAGGCTCCCACTCTGGCACCAGGCTCGGGTCCTGGTCCCAGGGCAGCTCCCTTGTGGCCCCTGGGCCCTCCCTGTCTGAGGAAGTGCCTCCCACCAGCCCCGCCTGCAGGGACCAGGCCCGGTTATTGTCACAGGGCGTTACACAGTGGTTTATAACTACGGGGACCACAGTGATGTTCCTCATAGCAGAAACCAGGCCTAGCACCACATGCTGCCTATGGACCCACCCTCTGCCCCCGGGCCTGGCGGCTCACCAGTTTCCATTGAGGCATCGACCTCTAGCCTCTGGCCCTGGGGGGGAAGGGCCCCTCTTGCTGAGGTTCATCCAGAGGGCCTCCAGGGATGACAGATTCTGAATAAGGAGGTGGCATCCATGTAGCCAGAGGGCTGGACTAGGGCCAGGCAGGAGGAAACCACAGGGCTGGCTGCACAAAGAGGCTGAGGGGCCAGGACCTGTGAGCCACGTTGCCCGAGCCCAGCAGGACAGTGAGCACAGAGTCCTCAGGCTGGCACAAGTCACCGACATCCGCCCACACATCCACCATCCACAGAGGTGCCATCAGGGACCAGTCCTGGACGCCCAGCTCCTCACCACAAACTGGAGATGAGTCATGTCAGAATCAGGACCCAGGGGACCTAGGGCCCCTCCATCACGCTCCAGTTCCCAGCCCAGCTCACTCCACCTCCCAGGAGGACCCCTACCTCAGCGTGTCCCTCAGAGGCAGGCTGAGGGGCCGTGGCCTCGGCTGGGACAGGCTGAGCAGCTGTGAGCAGGGCCCTCCCACAGGCCTCGGGGACAGGACATATTGTGTGAGCCTCTGTCACTGTGGATCCTGGGGTAGTACGTCCCACAGTGACATGGCCTACATTCAAAACCAGTCTCCCTCCCAGGGCCCAGTGCCTCCTGCGTGGGGCTGGGCCTATCCCCTCCCAATTGTCATCGGGGGCTGCAGACCTCAAGTCGGTGGTGTCCAGAGGAAGGGCTGGGGACACTGGTCTGGGCCCCAAGGTGCTGTGCAAGCTCCTGGGAGGAAAGGGTATGGGCAGCACTGACCTCCAGAGCCGGCCCCCTCCTCCTACCTCCCGGCTTTGTTCCCGGGAGGCTCCCGTCCATGGACAAGAGGAAAGCACCGAGCTTTCCCCCCAGCAGGCCCTCCTGCACCCTGGGTCAGGCCTGGCCATGTGGACGGGGGACAGGCAGCTGGCAGGTCCTCTCCAGGGAGCCCTCCCTGCGGCCCCGCCCTCACCTACTCTCCCTGCTCCCTGAGCTCTCCCATCCACTTCCCTCCTCCTTCTGTGCTAAGGCCCCTTTGGGGAGGGGAAGCCACAGAGGATGGGGAGCTGGGCTCCACACGGTGACACTGGCTGCAGAGGGAACACCAGGCAGTGGCTGGGGTGGGGGCGGCTCAGGCCTGGAACCTGACCCAAGGCTGAGCCGACCCCTGCAAGTGCTCTGTGAGCCTGTGGCCCAGGCGGGGTGCTGGCCTGTCTCCTAAGTCCCCGTGCTCATGACCCCACACCTGCCTGGTGGAGGGCAGGTGTATAGGGCACTACCAATGCATGGAAGGGGCTGAGGCTGCCACAAGGGGAGGTGTGATATGGGTGCCAAACTTCCGCCCCCACCCCAGGGGGAACAAGAGGGAGGGAAGTTTGTGCCTGCTAGCCTCTTTGGGGGAACGAACCCCACAGCGGCTTAGGACAGACCTAAAGCCCTTCCTTGAGACCTCTGCCCACAGGAACCCCGCTCCTGCTGACAGTGACCAGCCAGCAGACACCTCACAGGCAAGACACACCCCACATGCCCAGGGGCCCAAGGAGCAGGAGGCCAGCCCACCAGACATGGGCTCAGGATGCAACCTTCCTCCATGCAGTGTAGGCCGGGGGAGGCTAGCCTCTGCCTCAGAGCCCACACACCCAACTGGGGCCAACCGGGCACCAGACTGGACTGAACGTGCCCCCAGAACCCTCAGGCACTGGAACTCCATGTCCCCAGAGCTCAGGAGGAGTGTCCAGCATGGAGAAACCCCTGCCGATACATCACATCAGACCAATAAGGGGGCTGAGCCCCCAGCAGGTCGGGTGTCCGAGCCAGTCTGTGTCATGGTGGTACAGTGGAATCTGGCCCCGCAGTGACACTCTCCAGGCCAGAAACTCCTGCCCCCAAGTGGGTCCACCGGCAGAGGGGCCCGCCTCCCGGTCTGAGGTCTACATCCTCCCGCCCAGCTCAGGGGGTCAGCGACAGCCTGAGGAGGGGTCCTGGTCCAGGTGTTGGGCTGCCCAATGCAGCCTCCCAACCTGGGTTCCTTGGTGGATTTTGTATGGGCTTGAGGCAGGGTGGGTAGTACGGGTGGTACCACAGTGCCACAGGCCATTCATAAAACTTGCCCCTGGGCCCCACCAGCTGGCACACTTCCACCCAGCAGCCCATCACTTCCAGTGGGGGTCCCGCAGCCATGAAGAAACCTAGAGGACTCTGAGCAGCCCTAGGTCAGTGTGTCTGGTGGGAAGTAGCAGAGAGACATTGGTCGTGGCCAGAACAGCCCCGGGGCCTCTGGGGGACCAACCTGGACCAGTGGTCAGGTAGGGGAGCCCGCTCCCAGCCAGGAGTTGTCCGCAGGCCCCTTGGGTGACCGGTTGCCCTGGATACCTCTCCATACCCCCATATCAGGGTCAGGAACGGAGGCCGGGCTGGGCAGTGGGGAGCTGGGCCCTATCCTCACCCTCCAGAGCAGACCCTCGAGCCCAGGGTCCCTCAAGGAGACACAAGCATCTGCGCCTGTCGCTGCTGCCCTGAGCCAGGGATTGGCAGGCGAGACCCCCCACATCACTAATCCAGAGCCAGTACCCAGAGCACAGACCTGTCCTCTGCCCTCTGCCGAAGTTGGCTGGGCAAGAGGTCCCTGAGAACCTACCTGCCACTGCCACTGCTGGATAAAGCCCACCCAGACCCCGGGGCCCTTTAGGTACGCCCGGCTGGCAGCCATCATGTGAGATGCCAGTCAGCCACCAGCCCCCAGGCAGGCAGCACCAGGAAGGCCCCCAGAGGGACCTGCCCACCCCTCCCGTCCATCTCCCGTTTAGCCCACTGCCCTCCGCAGTGGAGACAACCATCCAGGCAGTATCCTCCCTGGAGCCCCCAAGCTGCAGCCTTGGGTCCTCTAGAGCCCCTGTCCCACCACTGAGAACTCAGCCACACAGGGCAGCCAGTGACCCCCAGCCCACAGCAGGACCCCCAAAAGCCGGAGCCCACCATGTGGAGCATGGCACAGGAGCCTGGTCTTCTCAGGGGCCCCCACCAGCCTGCACCCACCCACCTGTCACCCACGACCAGTCTCCAGAGGGTCTGGAGCTCCCAACTCACGGGGCTCCCTTCTTGGGAGGACATTGATCCAGCTGGGCCCCACCAGCCAGCACTTGTCGTGGATTCACAGCCAGCGGGGCTCCAGGCACCCTGTTCCCTCTGGTGCCTAGGGCTCCACATCACACGCCGCGGGCAGGAAGCAGATAAGCACCCTGCTGCAAACCACCTCCTGCCTCCTTTTCCCGACAAGCCCCACTCCTACTCACCCCTCCCTGTCCTCAGGCCTGGGAGGTTTTCAAGTACTTTACCTTCAAGCTGGGCATTCCCTCCATGGGAGTCCCTGAAATTTCTCTCCTGGGGTGTGAGCACGGGGGGGCACACATAACCCTGGGGGTGTGCAGATGTTTGCACACATGCAGTGTGAGCTGTGTCAGTCAGGGCCCCTTCCTGGAGGACGAGGCACTCATGCTGCAGTTGGAGAAGTATAGCATCCAGGACTTGGCGATGGGGACCCAGGGGCTGGCAAGGATGCCCCTGGGAGGACGGGGAGCCTCAGAGGAGAAATCCTGGGGGGTCTGAGGCCCTGGGGACCTGCAGTAGGGCTCAGTACTGAGCTGGTGCTGCAGACAGGGCTGGGCTCCCTGTGGAGAGGAGCCCTGGTCCCAGATGGTGATCAAGGGGACAAAGGGCACACGAGGACGCAGACTTGCAAGGTCCAGGCCCAGAGGAGCACCCACAGCCCTGGAGCCCCCATAGTGTAGGGTGCCAAACAAGCCAGTGCTCCTGCCCCCAGGCAGGGGACAAAAGCCCCACTTTACCAGGACCCTGAGGTCAGCACCATGAAGCTTTTGTGCACACAGACCTCCCCCCATCCACAGAGCCAGATGCAGCCATTCTGGGGGTGCTTCCCAGGGAATTCCATGCAGCCCTGAATGAGGACACACTCCTGCGGCCTCCTGGAAGAGGCTGCCCCTTCCTTCCCTCCCCGCCAGAAGACGACAGCCCCCAAATCTCACTCCCCAGCCCCACAAGACTGACCACTGAGAAGGCCCTTACACCCCCCTCCACTCTCCCCTCTGATCCTCAAACCCAGCAGCCTCAGGGTGGCACACACACTCACCAAGGTCGCCCAGCCTCCTCCTGGTCCACCCTTCCTGGGGCGATTGCTGCTCTCCCCTCCTCTCATCTGCAGGGACCCCTCAGGACCCTCCAGCTCACAGGTATGGCACCCAGGACCTCGACCCACAGCCACCCACCGCCCAGCAAGGTGAGCCCAACTCTCCACAGCCAAACCTGGCCACACAGAAGTCATGACCTCAATGCTCCCTGGTGCCATTTTGAATTGGTGGCCACATGCTGAAGGGGGCTGCAGGCTGCTGGCTGATCCTACAGGACCCCCCACATGGTCTGCATGGGGCAGGCCACCCCAGCCCCACGACTTCCTGGCACAGCCCAGTCTCTTTTCCAGCTGGGGGGCCCCAGCGGAAAAGTACCTCTCACTGGCCGCAGTGAGAGGTACTTGGGAAGAAGGGCGCTTCCAGAGTACACTTTGCTGTTTGCTTTCTGCATGTCCTGGGACACAGATGCAATGCCCAGAAGGAAGCAGCTCCTTTGTCCACCTACTGAAGACACCAGACCAAAAATACAGATGGAACCTCGGTCCTTGGTGGTGTTGAGAGATTCCTCTATTCTCACGTGGCAGGATTAAGCTGTTGCAGCGGGGCTTCTATTATAACCTTCCTGACTGATCCCTGAGGAGATGCTTTTCAGCCCCCACCCCCACTGGTCCTGACTGATCCCCATGGAGGAGAGTCCAGCCTCTGTTATGCCCAAGTTTCCAATATTGCCCCAAAAGAAACCAGAGACTACCAAGGAGACCGAGTCACACATGCAAAAGCACAGGGCTTTATTATGGGCTTAAGCTGGGGCTCACAGACTCCACCAACCCGCTGGCCACGTGGAGAGAGCCCCAAACATGGCGGCATAGGGGCTTTTTTAGGAAGGTGGCATTACAACAAATGACAACACAGGTACAGCGATCCATTCCCTACCTCCCTATCAATACTGGCAGTAGTGGGAGCCAATCACAACATTTAGAGTATCGATCAATCACAGAGTGGGCCCAGGACCCTCATGTACGGGGTGACTAAGACCCTCACGCTGGGCGGGGCGTGACCTTCTTTAGTCACCTGGGGAGGCTGCTGGGAACTCTGTGAGCAAGGTATCCAGCCCCAGTTTCCATGAGGCTTTATGGATCCATGTTCCATAAAGTCAACCTTAGTTCCTTAAAGCTGTCAGGTCATATCTGAGTCGATGCATCACTCTCAAACAGGACATGTCAGTCAAAGCCTTGGTAAAATAACCAGTATTTCCAATGGTGTCCTGCTATAAAATGAACAGATTCATATCGAACTTATGCAAACAATTGTAATTGCCATGAAAGAAAGAAAACTCACTGAGTTTTTTAATTTCTGATGGTTTAAGTAGAGAGAAAAGATAAATGCTCTAGACAAACAAATACTTTATAACATTTCTAAATATCACAAATATTTTAAGAGAAAGTTTCTTAATCTGGAAAAGCAAACATTAAAGGACCAGCAAGGTTTCCGACAAGTTACAAAACTATAATTTTTATAATGCAGCTTTTAGCTCTGGAAGTTTCTACCTATTTTAGTACTAACCTAAAAGAGGTCCTCTCTACAACTTCCTTTGAGTAAGAAACACGTTCCGTGACAACCTAAATCTGGAGCAGTATTGCTATAGCAGTCAATCTGATGTTCGGCAGAAGAGTCACAGCTTGAGCGGGTTTCTTTTGTCTGGGTGCAACTTCTATTGTTGCCCCTCTGGGTTGATGCAGCCATTAGGGACTTATGGTCTTGTGATCTGCGTTTTAAAGAGGCACATCCTCAAGGTCCATCCACTTTCCTACAAATGGCCATATATATACCACATCTTCTTGATCCATTCATCAGTTGATGGACATTTAGGTTCTTTCCATGATTTGGCTATTGTAGAAAGTGCCGCTATGAACATTGGGGTACATGTGCTCCTATGCCTCAGCACTTCTTTATCCATTGGGTAAATCCCTAGCAGTGCTATTGCTGGGTCATAGGGGAGTTCTATGGATAGTTTTTTGAGGAACCTCCACACTGTTTTCCAGAGCGGCTGCACCAGTTTACATTGCCACCAACAGTGTAGGATGGTGCCTGTCTTTCCACACCCTCGCCAGCATCTACAGTCTTTTGATTTGTTTATTTTAAAAGCGAAATAAGTCAGGCAGAGAAGGATAGATACCATATGTCTGCATTCATAGGTCTAACAGGACAGACCTGGCAGGGGACCATGGGGAGAGGAAGGGGGAAAGAGAGCGGGGATGAGTGAGGGACACAGATCAAGGGAGACTACTGAATACTGGCGACGAACCATGGACTGAAGGGGGAGGGGGGGAAGGGGGTGATGGTCATGGTGGGAAGCACTTGGGGGGAGAAGCACTGGGTGTTATATGGAAACTAATTTGACAATAAACTATTAAAAAAATAAATAAATAAAGAGGCACATCCGTCAGGTCTCCTCGGAAGCAGTGTACCTGGGCCAGGATCTCAGCACAATCATGAAGCAGGGGGTCTGCACTGGGATTGGGTAGGAGCGTGGCCGGATTAAGCTCAGAAGGAGGCTGGAAATGAATTCTATCCTGGTTGAGTAGCAGTGTCTGGTAATGAGTTATTCAGCTAGTCTCACATGAGTGTAGTGAATCCAGGCTGCTACTCCATCCACTTTTAAGGCAGTTGGAGTGGTCCACATGATGTTGTAAGGTCCTTTCCACCTCGGCTCAAGGTTTTCTTGCCGATGGCATTTGACATAGTCCCAATCGCCAGGCCAGTACCAGTGAGGCTCTGGAGGTGGACTTAATTCATAGAGAGCATGTAATTTTTGCCATACACGTTCGTGAGACCATTGATTAGATCAGGTTTCCTGCAACAGATTGTTATCCTCTATGTCCATTAGGGCTGCTGCCTGGAGGTTTGGGATAATAGGGGCAGGTTTTCCATACATTATTTCAAAGGGAGTTAAACCCATTTGGTAGGGAGAGTTTCGCACCCAATACAGGGTGAAGGGAAGGAGGGCTACCCAGTCTCTGCCAGTCTCTAGGGTCAATTTAGTTAAGGTCTCTTTTAGAGTTCTATTCATTCTTTCTACCTGTCCTGAACTTTGGGGTCTATATGCACAATGTAATTTCCAATCTGCCCCAATGAACTGTGTGATTCCCTGACTTACCTTAGACATGAACGCTGGTCCAATATCAGACCCTATAAGCTGAGGAAAACCATACCTTGGCAGGATCTCTTCCAATAATTTCTTTGCCACAATAGTGGCCTTCTCGCTCGTGGTAGGAAAGGCCTCAGTCCATCCTGAGAAAGTATCTATAAAGACTAATAGATATTTATAGCCATACTTGCCTGGTTTTACTTCAGTGAAGTCAATTTCCCAGTAGGCCCCTGGTCTCCTACCTCGAAGGCGTCGGCCCGGGCTTTTGGGATTTGGATAGGCATTAGTGAGTTGGCATGTCTTGCACGAGTGAACAATTTTTTTTAACCTTAATGTGTAAGTCCTTGGTGGTTACCTCAGATTGTCGGACCACATCCAGCATTCTTTTTGCCCCCATATGGGTGGTCCGGTGTATTTTATGTAGTATCTTTTCTGCCAGGCCTTCACGGAGGATTAACTTCCCATCTGAGTCCCTCCACCATCCTTTGAAGAATGTTCTCATGGGTCGTCCTTGGGCTCATTTGGCTTGCTCCTCAGTACTTTTGGGATTCTCAGGTAGGTTGGGGTCCCCGGGGTCCAGGAAAACTACAGGCAAGGCATCGACGGGTTCGAGGGCTGCTCCCTTGGCTGTTTTATCAGCCAGGTTGTTTCCCTTGGCAACGGGGTGATCTTTTTTCTGGTGACCAGGATAGTGAATAATGGGCACCCTTTTTGGTAGCCATGAGGCCTGTACCAGGTCCATGATTTCTTGTTTGTTTTCAATAGTCTTTCCTTCTGAAGTAGGGAGACCCCTTTCTTGATAAATAGCTCCATGTACATGGGCCGTTGCAAAAGCATACCTGCTATCTGTATAGATGTTGACTCTTAAGTCTTTGCCCAAAGTTAGTGCCTTGGCCAAAGCAATTAACTCAGCCCATTGGGCTGAAGTCCCTGGAGGTAAAGGGTTGGGCCCAAATTACCTTATTGTTGGTAGTCACCTCCGCTCCTGCTTTTCTTTTTCCATTCCAGATGAAGCTACTCCCATCTGTGAACCAGGTATGGTTTGTGTTTTGAAGAGGCACATCCTTCAGGTCTCCTCAGAAGCAGTGTACCTGGGCCAGGATCTCAGCACAATCATGATGTGGGGGGTCTGCATCAGGATTGGGTAGGCGCATGGCCAGATTAAGTGAAGAAGGAGGCTGGAAAAGATTTCTATCCGGGTTGAGTAACAGTGTCTGGTCATGAGTTATTCGGGCTTTGCTGAGCCACCGGTCAGGTGGTACCCTCTCAATTGCATGAGGGGTGGTCACGGCAAGAGCCTGTCCCAGAGTCAATTTGTCGGCATCATTAACTAAAGACGCCACTGCAGACACTGTCCTTAAACAGGGGGGACCATCCGGCAGCTATTGTGTGCAAGCATTTGGACAAGTAAGCCAGTGACCATTTCCAGGGTCCTAGCATCTGGGTCAGCACATCCTTGGCCACCCCTTTACTTTCATCCACAAACAGGTGGAAAGGCTTAGTAATGTCAGGAAGCCCTAGTGCTGGTGCTGTTTAAACTCTGGAGTCTGTCCAACAAGAAGAGACCTGACCCAGTCTTCCCCTGTACCTAAAGGGGTTACACTGCTGCCACCAGTGAAACCCCCTGGACCAAGGAAGTCAAATTCCGATTGATCCCCTTGGCCCCCTGGGCTTCAGACACAAACAGTGTGGACCAAGCGGAAAACTCCTCTCTTGGTCCCCTGGGTTTGCCAAGTGGAATACTCCCCTCTCGGCCTCCCTAGGTCAGTGGGTCTGAGACATCTCTTGGAAACCACAGCCTCCAGCTTTCACGCTATCAACCTGGCTCCTTTGAGGCCCCACAGAGGCCACCTCCTGCCTAGGCCCTGTACACACAAACAAACACAAAAACAGACAAACAAAAGATGACTTAGAACCAGAAAGACAAGAAAACAAGAAATGAGTGCACTCACCAGCCGGCAATTAGGCCTAAGGTGTCAGGGGTCCCAGGACCTCGGGGGGGGGGGGGAGGGGTTTCCAGCCAATGCACCATATGTTATACCCAAGTTTCCAATATCACACCAAAGGAAATCAGAGACTACCAGGGAGACCGAGTCACGCATGCAAAAGCAAAGGGCTTTATTACAGGCTTAAACTCGGGCTCACAGACTCCACCAACCCATTGGCCATGTAGAGAGAGACCCAAACATGGTGGCGGTGGCGAAGGGGCTTTTTTAGGATGGGGGCGTTACAAGAAATGATGACAAAGGTACAACGATCCATTCCCTACCCCCCTATCAATACTGGCAGTAGTGGGAGCCAATCACAACATTTAGAGTATTGACCAATCACAGAGTGGGCCCAGGACCCTCACGTAGGACGTGAATAAGACCCTCAAGTAGGGCAGGGCGTTACTAGCCTCCATCTTTAGGCTCACCCCTAGAAAGTTCAAAGGTGTTAGCTGGCCTCTCCTGATTGGGTGCCACAAGAGTTGTCCCTCTTTCCCTGAGCAATGTGCGCCCTTCCATTGGCCAATGATACTGAGAAGCCGGCACCTGGCCTTTAAATTCAGGGGAAGCCTGAATCAGACCTGCGTCCTTACACCTCAACCCCACTGGTTCTGACTGATCCCCAAGGAGCTGTGTCCCAGCCCACACCCCACTGGTCCCAACCGATCCCTGTGGAGAAGCGTCCCAGCCCCCACTCTCACTGGTCCTGACTGATCCACATGGAGCAGCGTCCGAGCCCCCACCCCCACTGGTCCTGACCAATCCACTTTGAGAAGCATCCCAGCCCCCACCCCACTGGTCCTGAAGGAGGAGAGTCCCAGCCCCCACTTCCATTGGGACTATGCCTTGGGCCCCATCCCATCTCTCCAGTCTCAGGCTGCCCCCCACCTGCTCATGTGCTGTGGGTGCCCCAGGGAGGCCGCCCTGGCAGGCAGCCAACAAGGACACAGTCACACCAAACAAAAGACGGGGCCATGCCGGGACAGGTAGCACACAGGTGCACACATACCTGTGTTCACCATCACAGAGAAACAAGAACAGATGTTTATTTGAACTTACAGATTACATGGCGCTATTTTCTTTTCTGTTGCATGAATGTTGTTCTTTCATCAAACAGGACTATTTGCAGTTAGGACTATATGTGTGGGATGTTTGAAAGGCCTAACTGTATTTTTAAAATGTCTTTTCTGTCCTCTGACAGTGATTCATTCAAACTCCTTTCTTCAACTCTGGAGAACTTTTTCACACTTTGTAGACTAGATGCATAAATGCAAGATTTAGTAAAAGGAGAATGTAACTACAAAAGGGCCAGTTAATTTTTTTAAGGTTTTAAAATTTATTTTTAGAGAGAGAGACAGCGTGTGAGCAGGAAGAAGCAGAGAGAGGGAGACACAGAATCGGAAGCAGGTTCCAGGCTCTGAGCTGTCAGCACAGAGACCACTGCAGGGCTCGAACCTACAAACAAATTGCAAGATCATGGCCTGAGCCGAAGTCAGACCCTTAACCAACTGAGTCATGCAAGCACCCCAATAATAGGGCTAATCAAACAGATATTACCTATCTTTACTGGATGTCATAAGGAAGTCTCCATCCCACAATGCAGTAGGAGATTCTCCTCTGTTTCCTTGTTCCAGCACATTCCTGTGCAGCCCCAGCGGCCTGGGGCCCTCCCTGCTGTGTCCTCTGTGGCAGCCAGTCTGACAGCACCGATTCCCGGGGCATCTAGAATGAGGATGTCCAGCCCCTCAGCCAATGCGTGTGAGCGGGAGCCCCACAGGACCTGCTGAGTGAGGACCACTTCCAGCTCTCCAAACGCACACTGGTGCTCAGGCCCTCCCATGTGTGATGATGCACATCGACTCAGCTCCCAGCGCCTGGGGTGCCTGCTGCTGTTAAACATTCAACAGACCCCTCCTGCACTGCTGGTGGGAATGCAAACTGGTGCAGCCGCTCTGGAAAACAGTGTGGAGGTTCTCAAAAAACTACCAGTAGAACTCCCCTATTACCCATAAACAGCACTGCTAGGGATCTACCCAAGGGATACAGGAGTGCTGATGCATAGGGGCACATGTACCCCAATGTTCATAGCAGCACTGTCAACAATAGCCAAATCATGGAAAAAGCCTAAATGTCCATCTCCTGATGAGTGGAGCAAGAAGATGTGGTTTATCTACAAAATGGAATACTATACGACAATGAGAAAGAATGAATTCTGGCCATTTGTAGCAACATGGATGGACATCGAGGGTGTCATGCTAAGTGAAATAAGTCAGGCAGAGAAGGACAGATACCATATGTTTGCACTCATAGGTCTAACAGGACAAACCTAACAGAGGACCGTGGGGAGGGGAAGGGGTAAAGAGTGTTGGGGAGAGAGGGGGACACAAACCATGAGAGACTATTGAATACTGAAAATGAACCAAGGGCTGAAGGGGGAGGGGAGGGGGACAGGGGGTGATGGTCATGGTGGGGGGCACTTGTGGGGAGAAGCACTGGGTGTTATATGGAAACCAATGTGACGATAAACTATTGTTAAAAAAAATTTTTTTTACAAAAGAACACAGACTGGAACAAGGCTGACTCGGCTTTGAATCTGGCTCTGCCACTGACCTTGCTTACGGCAAGTTTCCTTTGCTTCTCTCAGCCCAGTTTCCTTACCTCTAAAATGGGGATAATGATAAAATAAAAATTAAAATAAATAAATAAATAAACACTCACTGGATGTCCTCCTAAGGAAAACTTACCGATCTTCTCAGGATAAGTGGTTTGAAAGCATGGCACTCAAAGTCGGGTCCCAGACAAGGTGGGTTTGGATGATGGCTCCGGGACACCCAGGCCCCTGAGCTTCAGACAAGCGGCCCCCACCTTCATCCGTGCCCTCGGGCACGCTCCTGGCCTCCGAGGCGTCTGCAGTCTGGCCTCTTTTCCCTGGCCAGCGTCCGTTCACTGCCCCCGCCCTCCCCTGCTCCTGACCGAGCACCCGGACAGCACTTGTCCTGGCCTGTTCTCTCTTACACTCACCCCTCCACAGCCTCCTCTGGTCCTCCATCTCAAACACCACCTACACACTGACAGTCCTGGCCCTGAATGGATCAGACAGCAACACGCCACCTGGGCACTGGCAGCTCCCCAGAGCTTGCCCGTCCCTGCCCTGCCACTGCACACCCTCCGCTCAGTCTCCATGGCCACCCACACTCATGGTTACTCTGTGTCCCTGCGGGCTCCACCGAGAAGCCCTACCCACTCAGAGGGCACCGCACAGCCCACTGTGCATGGTCTGTCCACCCCACGCCTCCTGGTGCACCCTACCGCCTGAGGTGGCAGCAGTGGGCCTTCCAAGACCTGCTCTGGGCCCTCCCCCACCCTGTGCATCTGCTGGAAACCCTCCCAGAGGCCCCCTTTCTCAGAGAAAACCCCACAGTCACTCCCAAGGCCCACACTGGCCACACCACGCTGACTCTGACTGGGACTCGTAGTGGGGTCCCTCCACCCCGAAGGCTCCTCCCTGGAATCAGAGTCACCCTGTGGGTCATCTGCATGGAAACCTCAGGGGTCACACACACCCCAACACCAGAGGTGCGTGGATGCCCATCACCACCCCTCACACGTGCTCACACCTGGGGATACTGCAGGCTGCCCCTCACTGCAGTCCACCATTGGCCAGTTGCCAGGAGTGGAGGTCAGGAATATTGAACCAACCATCTGACACATTTCAAAACACTCTTCCAGAACATTCCTAAGCTTCTCAGGGAAAAAGCAACCCAGAGGAGTCAATCAAGTTACTGGGCTCAATAAAATACATGAGATATTCAGCTTTAAGGCTCTTCCCGAAGGGCCCAAAAAGGCTCTGCTGTGACCAAGACCAGAAGGACCTGACCAGCCCTCCCAGCAGGGGCTCCTTCTCTGCCCTGAGCACACGCTGTGCTTCTGCTTCAGCAGCAAAACCTGCAGGAAACACTGCAGACAGAAGATAAGAGTAAGACTTCCCCACGTTCCCGTAAGGTTGGAGCCTGCCGCCTTGCACGTACCGAAAACAGGACATGAGTCTGTGACTTTCTGGAGTGTTCTTCATCATGATGATCTATAACTCTTCATGTGAGAAACCCCCACACTAAAGGTTGCTTCCTGAGCGAGTGTGGGGCCCAGCAGCTGCCTCACTTAGACTCCAGTAAAACTCTTGTTTCTTTCAGAAATTCTAAAAGGCAGGAGGAGCACCTGGGTGGCTCAGTTTAACATTCAGCGTCGGCTCAGGTCATAATCTCATGGTGCGTGGGTTCAAGCCCCGAATGGGTTTCTGTGCTGACAGCTCAGAGCCTGGAGCCTGCTTCAGATTCTGTGTCTCCCTCTCTCTCTGCCCCTCTTCCCTCCCTCTCCCTCCCCCTCCCCGCTTGCACTCTGTCTCTCTCTCTCTCTCTCTCAAAAATACATAAACATTAGAAATTCTAAAAGATTTGTTCATTTTGCAATTGACAACTTTGAAATAAGCAAAAGGAGATCAGATCATTGGTAAGAGGAGAATCAGTCTGAACAGATTTCTCAAAAGAAAATGAAAGCTTATTTATGCCCAAAAAACTCTACTGGATAGAAAATATGACTCAGGAATTTTATGATGGGCATTCAAATATATTTTCCATGTGTGTGACATTGGGGAACTAGCCCTTTTCAGCTCTTCCTTATGGAGTAAATCCATATGTAACATATATTAATATTTAATTATGAAATGTAATTTTTCAAGACTATTACACATGCTGAATAAGGAAAATCTACCTAAGAATATACACACATACACAGTTATTATTCAGTATGGGTAATACAGACTGTTGGAAATCAAATTATTTATTTGAATAAAGACAAACTTTATCCAACCAATGGATAGTTGGAAGGTCTGGTGGAAAAGACAATCCAATTTAAGTAAAACTTAGAGTGTGCTCTGAGGGGCGTGTGTGTGTGTGTGTGTGTGTGTGTGTGTGTGAGACGTGAACACGGTGCAGCGTGTGTACAGCCATCACCAGCTGTCAGCAGAAGGGGCTGTGATGCCAACAGAGGGGCACAAATTAGACTAAAGATATTATTTTCTTATCCAAGCCCAAAGGCAGCAGTAAAGGGTGCAGAGAGGCACACATGTGGGCAGTGAGGTGAAGGACCAGCATTGGTGCAGATGGAGCTCAGGGACTGCACCGGCCGCTGCGGGTGGGGCCGGGGCTGCAGGGCAGCAAACGGGCTGGGTCCCCGGGAGCAAAGACCACGGTGCTGCAGGAGACCCCCTGCTCCCCGAAGGTGCAGCTGCCAGGATTAGGGTGGTGTCGGGGACCGCCATGTTTCTGTCTGCCTCAAGGCAAGGATTATTCACTCTCAGCAGAGTGAGCCAGTAAACAAGATTTGCATCTGGAAGCTGGAGATGGCAAAATTCCTTGGCGTCAGTCATGCTGTGCCAGACTAGAGGGCCAAGGTACATAAAAGATCAAAACCGTATTTAGATTATTCAGTGTTAACTCTCCGCCTCCCAGCATTTGCTGAAGGCAATGTCGGGGCGCCTTTTGATATGCATTTGACTCTGTTTACCTGGTATGTGACATAAGTCAGCTACCTTGTTCTCCCCGCCCTGAAAAACCTATATAAATGACAGCTTTTCTAATAAACTCTCTCTCTCTTCGCCTGACCAGAAACCGTGAGTTGTGTTTTATTCTCTGTGCGTCCCCTTTCCTGCCCTTTCTCTCTCCCTCCCTCAGGAGAAGGACCTGCGATAGAAGTTCGCCCAGAGCTGGGATGGGCACCCCGGGGCCTGGCGATCTAACGCAGCACCGTGCCTGCTGCCCTGGGGTAGCAGGCGAGTGCCTTCGCAGCCCCGAGTAGAAGCGGAAGGACGGGCGGACTTGTATTTCTGGGTCCAGAGATTTTAGACGCCCGTGAGAAACAACTATGACAAGCGGTTTAGCGTTCCGCAGCCGTTTTGGGGCTGCGAGTTAAGGACGAGCACACGCGCCATTCATCAGGACCGGGCAGCGGGCTTAGACAGGGTGGGACCCCAAGTGGGCTGGTCCCAACATTGGATACAGGTCCTGTCTGGGGACACAGAGCCAAGTGGAGAAGCTGAGGAAGCAGCTAGAGTTCCAAGGGCACCTGGCTGTGGAGGAGGCTCACGGGACCCCCCTGCCGCACTTGCCCCTCACCTTCCCAGAATTTTGGGAGATGCAAATGTAGATTGCTTTATGGAAACTTCCATCATAATGGCCCTGGGGAAACTGATGCATCACAGAGTCTAGAGTACAAGAGAGGAGCCTCAGCCGCGAACACCCAGCAGAGCACACGTGATGGAGGCCGCGGAACAGCGCTGGGAAGGCCCAGTGGTCTGGAAGCCCCTTGGCGCCCAGCAAGCATCAGCCTTTGCACAATGGCTCCCCCGTCTCAGGCTCGCGAGGCTCCCTGGTGACACGTAGATTGTACCTTGTTTAAGGATGGAGCTTATGAATTCCATTTTAAAACATATCTCTGCTATTCTATTCCGTCAGGGAGTTACCATTGGAAAGAATCAATCGAGCAGATTTTGAAAGGAGGAACTCCTCGATAAGGGGAGACACAGGCTCTTCCATGTATGACCCCCACAGTCAGCGCCAGCCAGCCCCAAGCAGCACCTGCCGATCACAGGAGAATGCGGGAGCCCGTCTGTCCTTCCAGAATAAGGCCACTGAAGACGTGGCAGCAAGCTAAGTGTCCACTTCCGATGCACACACAGAGAAGGAGTGGTGTCCATGCAGTGGACTGTGTTTCTCGGCCACACAAAGGAGGGAATCCTGCTGTTGTCCCCCACGGGTGGGCCTTGAGGACATTATGAAGAGTGACATGAGCCAGAGAAAGATACGGTGTGATCTCACTTATATACAAAACCTTAAAAACCCAAATTCCTAGGAACAGAAGGTAAAAGATGGTACCCAATGGCTGGAGGAGGGGGAGCAGGGGACACCTGCTTTTGGGGTGTAAACTTGCAACTAGTGGATCAAACCGCTCAGGAGACCCAAGGCACAGCCCCGTGAGGATGGTCAGCGACACTGTAGCATAGACTGCCACGCTTGCTGAGAGACCACATCCTAATTATTCCCGACACATAAAAATAAATGATAATTATGTGGCCCCATGGGTGTTAGTAGCTCTGCCATAGCAAGCGTGTGCGGGCACCTGACATGTACACAGCACATGTGTCTCTGTGTCTCTGTTTTAGGAATAAAGGGCCTTATCAAAAACAAAAGAAGTAATGCTACTGAAACCAGTTTGGACAGTCAAGGATCCAACAAATAGGTTTCCATAATCCCCCCCCATGGCAAAACTGCCTGTGAAAACACATCAGCCACCAAAGGATGCACGGAGAAGCTGGGGCCACAGAACCCACAGCAGAGACAGATGTGGTCAACATGAGGCTGAGACCCAGTGGCTGCAGAGACCGAACAGAGAAGGGATGGGCTTTGTCCTGACAGAGCGGAACTTTGACCACCAGCAGAAGTGCAGGCAGGAAACAAACACAGGGTCGGAGCCGGTGACAGCCACTGCCATGCCGAGGAGAGCTAGGTGCCCACAGACGTCAATGAGGTGGACCCAGGCGGGAGGGGCGGAGGCAGAGCCAGGTGCAAACTGTCTAGTGAGGGAGCGGCACCCCAAGGGGATCCTGTGACAGGAGGCGGGAAGGAAGTGGGCACGACAAGGAGCGAGCACTTCCACGCCCCGCAGAAGCCGAGGCCACACATTGTGGGACGTTGTCACCACACAGTAACCAGCACATCTTCAGAGAGGGAGAAGGGCAGCTCGAAATGGAAAAACTTCTTTC
>PJEM01015005.1:8333-32219 GCA_004023845.1 Helogale parvula | reverse complement strand
CTCTGTGTATCTTTTTCTTCCCCGTTCCCCCCCCCATAGTCTTCTCCATGTCTCTCCACTTCTTTCTATAATATTCTTCCCAAGACGTACAGCTCTCCCATCTGGATCTGTCCATGTTCGCCTCCTCCTGATGTCTTCCTTGTCTTCCTTAGTGTCTCTGGAGATCTCCCTCTTGACATACCCACTCCCCTTTCTGTCTCCTTCAGGTTTGTGCTCTCTTGTCTGCTCTAGCTCTCCCCCCTGCGTCTTTTCCCTACCTGAACATATTTTGCCACCCCTGCCCCCCACCCTCACCCCGGGCTCCTGTTTCCCCCTCAGATGCTGGCCTAGGTTCTAAAAGGCTGATGGTGTCCCTTTCTTCCTGCAGATGACAGCCGTCTAGAAGAGCTCAAGGCCACACTGCCCAGCCCAGAAAAGCTCCCTGGATTCAAGATGTACCCCATCGACTTTGAGAAGGTGCTGGGTGGGGCCCCTGGGCAGGCAGGGGGATGGGTTAGACAGAACAGTTCTGTGGGGATCTGGAGGCAGCCCCAGGCCTTTATGGGGATTGGATCATGGGCCTGCTGGAGGCCCTGAAAGAAAAGATGATCCCAGCCATGCCTCTGTGATCTGAGAGAGCCCAGCAGGTAATTGCAGTGGAGGATACTTGTGTTCCTAGAGGCCAGGAATCCTCTTCCTCCTCTGATCCTCTCATCATCTCCCCACCCTTCCCCTTCTCCATCCCCTGTCATTAAAGGATGATGACAGCAACTTCCATATGGATTTCATTGTGGCTGCGTCCAACCTTCGGGCAGAGAACTATGACATTCCCCCTGCGGACCGGCACAAGGTGAGGGGAATCTGGACCTGATATCCTGCCCCCACCCCAAACCCCCAGGCTTGAGTTCTTCACATCCCATTCACTATGTGGAGGCTCTGAGCCTCTTCTAGCTTAACTCCCACATTTCTTGATCCTTCCTGTCTCACAGAGCAAGCTGATTGCAGGGAAGATCATCCCAGCCATTGCCACGACCACGGCTGCTGTGGTCGGCCTTGTGTGTCTGGAGTTGTATAAGGTGGTGCAGGGGCACCGACAGCTTGATTCCTACAAGAATGGATTCCTCAACTTGGCCCTGCCCTTCTTTGGCTTCTCTGAACCCCTTGCCGCACCCCGTCACCAGGTGAGGGCCTGCATCAGGGCAGGTGGTTTGTGAATAGGGTGTTTCTCCGTAGAGCTGCCTTTAGTTGGCTTCAGAGCCTGTCACCCGGGGAGAGCTTGTGTCAGTGTGTACCTTCTTTTGTGTACGTCTTAATCATTTATTCACTTACTGTATTTTGTGCTAAGCACTGGTCTGAACCTGCCTATGGAAGCCCTTGGAAAAGATGGGATATTTTCATTGTACCTGAGGAGGTTATTAATAACACAAAAATAGCGACCAGTGTTCACTGGGTGCTTATGATGCTAATTACTTCTACTTGTTTCATTCCTTAATTCACTTTAAATTTTAATTGAGTACCTGTGTTCCAAGTCCTCTTAATAGGTACTAAGGATCTGTTTGTGAAACAGGTTATATAAATGACTCGATAAATGGTTTTAGAACTCCCAAAAAAGGGCAGGATAAGGAGGACTTGATTACCAGGCGGCAAGAGGAAGGGCCAGGGATTTTAAATGTGAGATGGTCAGGAAAGGCCTTGCTCAACAGATGATATTTGAGCCCAGACTTGGAGGAGAGGAGACAGACCATGCAGGCTCCTGCGGGGAGGGCATTCCAGGCAGAGGGACCAGTCTGTTGAAGGGTCCTGAGGTAGGAGCATGCGTGGCACGGTTGAAGAAGACTACGTCGTTACAGCAGCGGAAGAGAGAGGTTGAGGGGATAGGAGATGAGAACAGAACAGGATCCCAATGACGAGGCCATGTGGGCCATATGTCATCAAAGGGTTTCCGTGCTTATTCGGGGTTTGATGGAAGCCACACATTCGTGGGGCCAAGGACAGGACTGACTCTCTGGTGGCCCCCATCCCATGGGCCTGCTCCTTGTCCCACAGTACTATAACCAGGAGTGGACGTTGTGGGATCGCTTTGAGGTACAGGGGCTGCAGCCTAACGGCGAGGAGATGACACTCAAACAGTTCCTTGACTACTTTAAGGTGAGGCCCCCTCCCGCACTCTCCACCCCCCCCCACCTGCGGGCAGCGCGTGCAGGTGACTCGCTGGTGTGTTCACCCCCATGACACTGCTGTCCCCTCCCCCTCGTCCAGACGGAGCATAAGTTGGAGATCACCATGCTGTCTCAGGGCGTGTCCATGCTCTACTCCTTCTTCATGCCAGCTGCCAAGCTCAAGGAACGGTTGGATCAGCCGTGAGTTGGATGGCGGGGGGCCTCCACTTGCAGCTCTTCCACCCCTGGTCACCGCCCTCTGTCTCTGCCCCCACCTCCCTGCCACTGTCCCTCTGACCCCCGTCCCCCCACCCCCAGGATGACTGAGATCGTGAGCCGCGTTTCGAAGCGAAAGCTGGGCCGCCACGTGCGGGCGCTGGTGCTTGAGCTGTGCTGCAACGACGAGAGCGGCGAGGATGTCGAGGTCCCTTACGTCCGATACGCCATCCGCTGACCCCTGTCCAGGCCCGTAGACTGGCCCCAACCCCACCCTGCTCCAGCCCAGGGCTCCCATTGGCCTCTGGCAGTGGCCCAGCTAGCCACAACTGGTGTTCCCTCTTCATCCCCCTACCTGCACCCCTCTTGCCGCTGCTTTCTTCCTTGTTTGGAACCTGAATCCTAATAAAGAATTAAGTAACCCAGATACGGCATGCCCTGCTGGTTCCAGGGAAGGAAGAGACTTCCCGGAGCTGTTTGGTTCAGGTGGTAGCCCAAAGGGCTCAGCCGCCCCCTTCCCCAAGCTGCCAGTTGCCTGGGCAGAGGAAACATGGCAATTACCACCTCTTCCTCCTGCCCTCCCTCCTTAGGAAGAAATTCGAACGCGGGTACCTACCTGGCTCCGTGTGACTGTATTTGAGCAGGGATTCAGATTGCATCTGCTCCAGCTCCTAACTGCCTGCCATGTTGATTTTGAGAGGTAGTATAGATTAGTGTTTGAGCAAGTCCTATAACCCCTCTAACCTTGTTCCCCCTCCGTGAAGAGGAAAGTTACTGTGACCGATCGGCCAGGGCTTGGTCACATGGCTTATGTCCTTGGGGCTGATCCCTTCCCCCCTGGTTCAAAGCCCTGAGACTCTGGACAAGCCCTTACCATCATGGTTCCTGGTGCCAGGAATGCCTGTGGTGCCCTGGTTGAACTTCCCAGCTGCACGAGGGCCTAAACAACCTTGTTGGACTGAGGAATAACCATGACTGTGCAGACTGCAGTTTTCATGAAATTGTTTGGCTTAGAACATCGCGGAGAAGAGCCCCTTTCCCATTTTACTCTGCTCCCCTTTCGGCCTGGTCAGCTTGTCAGGAGGCCTCCTACCTTAGAGAACAGAGCTGGCTCTGGGTTGTTGGTTAGTTAGAGCAGGCTCACCACAGGCCCTACCAGGACTGCAAAGCTCCCCACACTCGTCCTTGGCTCATGGCTGAGCGCTCTAGACAGTGGAAAGCACTGATCAGACTGGCCACCTGGTGCATGAGGATGGTGCTCCTACCTCTCCCTCATCCAGCCAGAAGCCCAACTTCTCTCTCCCACTTAGAAACAGACCCCTCCTTCATTCCTCCACTCAACCCTGGGTAGTGGGAATAGCACAACCTATCCCTGAACCAGGCCTGACACTCCTCACAGCATGTCCCGACATCTGCCTTCTGGGCCAGCTCCACACCCCAGGCACAGTGTATGCCCTTGTCCACCCCGGTCTCATGACTCCCTCTTGGCCTGCTCTGCTTGGGTGACCTCATCCTTCTATACTTCCTTTTAGTCTCCCTCCAGGACATTAGGGACTGAGTGCTTTACCTGTGGCATCTATTTAGTGGTGATGACCTGTTTAGGTCAAGCAGAGAGGTTTTCTCACCAGGGATACTTTTTCCATTATTGCTGCTCAACAGTACATCAAATGCCATACGTCCTGCCCACTGTTGCTACCACGTTACAGTAGCTGAGACTTAAACTTCCTCTGCCCCCTTTCTCCACTATCCCAGCTCTTTGTTCGCTATCTCCCCCATTATAGTTCCTGATTCTCCAGACACTTCTGTCCCTTTCTTCACCGCCCCAGCTCCCAGATTTCCCTTGCTACCTTAATTTGCCCCTTCATTACGAACCCATGAGTCCTGTTTGCATCCTTGTTCCTGCATATGCCATTTTACTTCTGTCATGTTCGTCTACCTTTATAACACCACCAAGACAGAAGACCAGGGTTCAGCAGGCAGGGTTTGGGTCATTTCACCGAGCCCCCTGCACCCAGCAGGCACCAAGGAAAGGGTAGTGGTACACAGTGGTCTCTTGTCTCAGCCATTAGTTTTGTTGGCATTAGTTTTATTTGCCATCAAGCATTTGCCACGTTTGTTGAGTGCTTACTGTATGTCAGGCACTATTGTAGGCATTGGGAGACAGCAATGGATCAAAAAGTCCCTATCATGGGGCACCTGGGTGGCTTCGTTAAGTGACTCTTGGTTTGGGTTCAGGTCATGATCTCATGGTTTGTGAGTTCAAGCCCCGCAGTGGGCTCTGTGCTGACAGTTTGGTGCCTGCTTGAGAGTTTTCTTTCTCACTCTCTACCTCTTCTGCTCACTCGTTCTCTCTGTCAAACTAAAGTTTAAAAAATTAAAAAAAAAAAAAGATTCGTCTTGCAGGGGGTGGGTACGTGTGTGGGGAGGGGCTTCTGGTTTGCTAGAGTGAGACCCAGAATAGACCAACACAAAGTGTAAGAGGTTGACTGTGATATTAAAAATGTACAGGCAGGTCTGGGGGTCTAGAAAGATGGGGGTGCAGGTAGGCATTTTTAAATACGGTAGTCCGGGAAGGCTTGATAAAGGTGACAATGAAGCAAGGACTTGGAAGAAATGAAGGGATGAAACGTGGATATCTAGAAGAATATTCCAGGCAAAGGGAAACCTGAGGCTGGGTTATACCTGCTGTATTCAGAAACAGCTAGAAAGAAAGGAATACATCTGGAGTGGAGTGCGAGGAAGAAGGGTAGGAGATGAGGATGAGGTCAGAGAAGTGATGGACTGGATCGTCTAGCCCGAGGTGCACTTTTGTCTCTGTCAAGTATTTCCACTCCCATCATGCTCTTGTAAATTCTCGCTAATATGAACCTTACTGAAAACTAACCAGTGTGACCAAGGCTGCCATAAAAAGAAGCCCAGAAGAGGCGGCGACGCTGGCTTTGGGCTGGGGTGCAGTGTAAAGATACCCCCATAAAGGTCTGCCAAAAACTGCCGCCATTTGAGCTGAGCTACGTGATAGGGTAGTTTTCCAGGCATAGAGGAATTGAGGGATTAGTTTTGTTGGCAGTGCTTGACACACACCAGACGCCCAATAAATAAAACAAAACCGCAGACCTGGGGAGAGCCACGGGCGGGGCTCTGGCAGGCAAGAGGTAGTTGAGAGGTGGAAAGAAAGAAAACCCAATTCAAGGTGCATACGCAAACGCTTGCGTGAGGCGGCGAAGAAGGCTTCTTCCGACCCAAAGTCCCAAGCATGCGCAGTAATGCACCCTTTCCTCTATAGGTCCGCCTTTCTTTTCTCAGCCTAGACTCCACCCCCCAAGAGTCTTGCTGGGGGAGATAGGAGGGGTTAGAGGCGGGACGAAAGGCGATTGAACTTTTTTTAGACTAATCACCTTGAGGAATATTCGGCCTATAGTGAGAGAGGAATCCAGAACAAAAAGAAGTGACCGCCCCCTGCGGTGAGAGCCAATGAATACAGGGCAGAGGCGTGGTAGGACTACGGTGAAGTCACGCCTCTTCAGCGCAGCCTCACCCCAGGGAGCAAATCTGATTGGTTCGGGGACAACCTCAAAGGGCGGGGTCGCACACGTTCACGGTGGGAATGAGCTAGCGGAGGGAGAGGTGGCACGGGGGTAAAGGTAGAGCGCATCTGGGCGGGGCTAGACTGTGTCCTATCTAAGGTGGTAAAAGGCCAATGATTTTCCAGGTCGCCTCTCCCAGATAAGTCGTCTTCTCGCGAGCATTTAAAATTCCTGCCTGCTGAGGCACCTCAAGGGACTCAGACTGAGTGCCTCATCTGTCTTTTTTCTTCCTTGCAAAAGTCCCGTTTGCCACCATGGGGATGTACCAAGTGAGACCAAGTAGGGGGACCGAGTGGTGACCGGCACGCTGGTTGTTGAATGCTGCCCACTTCGGCGCTAGCAAACTTCTAGCAAGATCGGAACTGAGTACTAAACAACCTCTACACGTCCCCCTGGCGCCGTCCCAGGGCTGGCCCTACATTCCCTGGTGGGCGCGCAATGGCTGCGCCTCCTCCCGCTGCGGACGGGTCTTTTGGTACAGGCAGTCCGAGGTGAGTCCCCTCCTTCCCACTTCAGCCTTTGCTGCGCGTGCGTGCGCATGCGCGGAGCGCGGCGCGCGCGGCGGTTGGGCCATTGGGCGTTCGGCCCTGGGATCCGCCGCGTCTCCGCAAGCAGTCGGCTCTGAGCCGCGAGCCGCCGTGAGCTCTCGGATTCGAGCCGGCACCAGCGAGCCCGGGGGCATCGCCCGCAGCGGCCAAGCTCATGGCCGGCTGAGCGGGACGCCGCCTCCGCCTCAGCCACCGCCGCCGCCGCCGCCTCCTCCTCCTCAGCCGGCGGCGGCCCGGGCCCAGCAGCCATGGCCGAAGACTACTGGGACGGGCGCCTGCGGCGAACAGGAGGAGAAGGAGGTCGCGCGGCCTCTGCCCGGGCCGCCGCCCCAGGCGCCGCCGCGCCGGCCCCGCGGCGCTGAGGTTGCTCGCGCGCCCCCGCCGGTGAGCGCGTTTCCGAGACGCAGGGTGGGGGCTGCCCTTCTCCTGCGGAACCAACCCAGACCCCGGGCGGTGCCTAGGGGTCTGGGCTGCACCGGTGGCATGTGTCCCCCTCCCCTAGCGAATTTCCCAGAGTGCACCGGGGCGGGGGGTCATTCGGGGCCTCCCTGACCTTGGCCCCGCCCTGGGCCCGGTCTGGGAGCTGGGGATGGGCAGTCCTGTGGGTGCTAATGGGGAGCAGGGTGAACAAGGGACCAGAGGGTGTGGAAATGGGTGGCGAAAGGCTCGAGGTTTGCTAATGACCTGGACTGTGGAGGGGTCGGAGCATGTGTTAACAGGTCTACCGCTCTGTAGGGCTTGAGGCCCAGCGTGTGCTAATGGGGGTGTGTGTGCGTGAGGGACCCCGAGGGTTTATAATAGGGGAGAGGGTGTCAGAGGAATGCTGAGATATGCAAACGGGAAAAGAGCTGTGGAGAGACCCCGTGTGTTAATGGGGGATAGGGTGGTAGAGATAGCAGGAGGTGTGCTAATAGGATCAAGACTCTGAAGTCCTGGGTGTGGTAAAGAGCGTCAGGGTGATGGTAATTCTGTGTATTTGTCCATGAGGGACTGCGGCGTGTGAGGGTCCAGAGAGCGCTCATGGAGTTCAGGGCAGTGGAAGAAGTCCAGTGTTGAGAGCATGCTGATGGGAATCGGAGCTGTAGAGGGTCCATGCATGTGGTAATCAACGTCTGAGTAGTATGAGGCCCAGTTTACGCTAATGGAGACCGAGTGGGGGAAGACTGTGCTACTGGGTATCAGAAGTTGTGGATATATGTGGGGTGGGAGGGCACGACGGCGAGGGAAGTGCCCTAGCACTGTAAGAGGTCCAGTGTATTAAGGATCAAGATGGTGTGAGATCAGTGTGTGTGTCCATGAGGACAGGGGATGTGAGACTCGGGATGCACTCAGGGACAGGTATATGTGAAATTCTAGTGACCGTTAATATGGGCTTGGAGCCTTGGAGGGGCTTAAACGTGTGCCACTGGGGGACGAGTCAGGGCGGTATGAGGTCTGGAAAATGCTAGTGAGCATCAGAACCTTGTGAGGACTGTGTGCTTGTCCCCACAGGGGACTGGGGTGTGATGAGGGTCCCGGGGATGCAATGAGGACTATCAGGGTTGTGAAGGGATTCAAGTGTGAACCAACAGATATTATAGCTGTGCAGGAGTTCTAGCAAAGAAAAATAAAGGAGTAGGACTCTGCGAAGGTCTAGGTGTGCTAAAGTGGATTAGAACCATGTAGGGCTAAAGTGTGTCCTAACGGGGGTCCAGGCTGAATGAAGACCCGTTGTGCACTAATGCAGGTCAGGCCCGTTATAGAACAGTGTGTGTTTGTGTGTCCCTGGGGAATGGGGCCGAGTGCGGGTTTAGGGTGTGCTAATGGGGAGACACTGTGTGAGGCCCAGTGTGTGCTAATAGAGGTCAGGGTGAAGTTCACTTATGCTGATGGGAGGTGGTGGGCACAGGGTAGTGGGAGTACCAGAATATGTGTTTAATGATGGTTCTAGCCGTGGAGGGGTCTGAGTGTGGGCAAAAGCAGGTCAGGGATTGGCAAATTTCACTTAGTGTTAATGAGATTCAGGGCAGTGTGAAGGTCCAGTGAATGCTAATGTGGGTCAGCTGTAGAGGGTCCCAAGTGCATGTTAATAGGGGCCAGAAGCATGCACGGGAACAGTGTGTTAATGGGGTGAGTGCTTTGGAGAAGCTATCAGGACCTAGGAGGCTCCCAAGAATGTGGCAGTGAGAGTTAACTTAGAGGGTCCCGAGCATATGGGAAGAGTTCTGTGCCCTGTTGGGGCTTCGTATACTGATGGGGGTTAGAAATAAGTGGGGAAATTGCAGGTGCTGATAGTTAAAATGCTGAGAGGCCTTCTTGAGGGTCCAGTGTGTGCTTAAGGGGGTCTGAACCAGATGAGGATCGTGTGTTTCTGTGGGAGTTAGTAGAGTGTGATGACTGTGTCCTCAGTGATCACTGTGGTGTGAGCTGATGAATGTCCTTGGGTGCGCGAGAGTATCCTTTTTGAGTGGAGTTGTGTATCTAGTTTCTTGTTTCCTTCTTCATTATTCTGGAATTTAAAAGCTCAGAAAACGGAATGAATAATCTTTAAAAGTCTTATTGTATATTAACGTTCAAGTGTCCGTGTTCACAAAGGTCTGCCCAGGGCACCCCCTGATGGGAGTATTGCATGATGCACAGATTTTGTATCCTGTCGTCCTCAAATCCCCAAAAAACTAAACTGGAACATTGCCAGCCCTTGGAGTTTCCAGTTAGAGGTCATGGACCCATTGCTCCTTCTGGCTCCCTCTTCCATCCAGCCCTGCTTACCCCTGCCTCCATGTCCCCCATATCCTGCCACAACAGTCAGAGTGACTGGGTATTCGTACCATGGATACAAGGGGGCTGTCTTTGGGGGCTGGCCTTGCTGCTGCTTCAGCTTCAGCTCCAGTGTTTGGCCTACTTGTTCAGGATTTTTGTTGTTATCCTGGGTTCTCTGGACCTCATTTTCTTTCCTGGGGTCTTTCTGCTAGACTGGTCCCTCTTCCCCTCCTGGGGGTGGTGGTGAGGTCAGGCAGGTGGAAGTGGGGTGTAGGGACCACTGGGGTAAACACCTGATTTCAAGGTAACAGATGACCCACTTCTCTCCTCGAATCCAGCCCCAGCCTCATCCTCCCACCTCCTATCTAGCTCCACTTCCCTTGGGCCCAGGGCCATCTTGGGCCCTGCTGTGAGTCCAGATGGTTCCTAGGCCAGGTCTTTCCCCCACCTTGCTGGCCTAGAGCCCAGGAGGAAGCAGAAGGCGGCCAGCCTAAGCGTTTTGGTGGCCCTGTTCCCTCCAGCAGCCCCATCTAGGTCATCTTGCTGATGCCAGCGTCCCTGGGCCACCTTTTCTGGAGTTATCCTGCCCATCCTGGTAGAGATTGGTCTTAGGCCCTCAGCCCCCAATTCATTAATATCTGCCATAAGCACTTTTTGAACATCTACCCTGTGTCAGTCACGGTTCCGGGTTCTTGGATCTAGCCGTGACCTAAACAGACAGAAATCTACTCTGGTGGAGCTGATCTTCTAATTATGGTGGTGAGGAGACAGACTTAAGAATAAAGAAACCAGGGGCCCCTGGGTGGCTCAGTCAGTTGGGCATCTGACTTGTCTCTGGTCATGATCTTGCAGTCCATGAGTTTGAGTCCCGCATTGGTTTCTGTGCTGACAGCTCAGAGCCTGGAGCCTGTTTCGGAATCTGTGACTCCCTCTTTGCCCTCCCCTGCTCATGCTCTCTCTCGCTCGCGCTCTCCCTCTCTCAAAAAATAAACGTTAAAAAAAATTTTTTTAAATAAGGAAACCAATAGGTAGATGGTGTCATTTCTGAGGAGATGATTAGTGCTGGGGGGATGGTTGGACAAAGTGAGGGAGCTCAGTATGGTTGAGATTTTATGGTTATTTGTGGAGGACTATCCATGAAAAAGGTAGTATTTGAGCAATGGTCTGAAGAGGGTGAGGGAGTGACCTATTTTGAAGGGTTTTCTAGGTACCAGGAACAGCCAGTGCAATGGCCCTGAGGTGGGACTGCTGGGTGTGGTTGCAGAACAGCAACTAGCAATGATTGAAAGGGAGGTGAGGCCAGAGAGATAATAGGGGTGAATAGAGAAGGACTTTGTGGGCTACCTTTGAGGACTGGGACATTTATTTGGGATGATAAGGGAGATGTGCAGTCTCAACTAGAGGAGAAATGATACCTGACTTGTAAAAATCTGGGTGGGACCCTTAGGGTCCCAGCCTGATTGAACCTTTCTAGCAGTCCTCAGGACTACTGGTGTGCATTGAATCCCCCCCCCCAACCCTATCCAGTGGTTGGGTCTTGGCAGGGCTCCCTTCTCTGTGCACCCCTCACCTGGGGAGACCAGTGGAGTAGTCCACCAATCACCGTGACGATGGTTGCCGGGCAAGCTGGGAAGGTCCTTATGGCTGAGGAGAGCATTCTGCCTTGGCAATTGGGGGTAATGTGGTGCTGGTGCCAGCGGAATATGCCATCCTACGGGCGTGCCCGAGGCTGGATCAGTGCCCCCACCATCCTGGGCAAGTCCATCACTGCTGCCGCACCTCAGAATGCCTGCTATGGAGGCTCCCACATCAAGGCTGCCCCCACAGAAGCCAACAGGTCACCAGTTGGGCCCTTGCCTTCAGCCAGCCACCCAGGCCTCAATACCCAGGTGTGCCACTTAGGAGCAGGGTCCCCAGGGGCTGGCTGTAAGTAGGCAAGCACTGACAGAGGTCCGTATCTTTGCCCGGTGTCCGGGAGTCCTGAGTGGTTCCAGGGCTCCACAGTGGTTGGGTGGGTACTGACACAAGTACACGTCAGTGTACCTCACTAAGTTGTTGTGGGTTTTAGGGAGCCCGTGGTGGTCAGGCAAGTGCTGATGTGGGCCCCATTGCTATCTATGCCCCCTGCTCAGGTCGCCATGGATCGGATGAAGAAGATCAAGCGGCAGCTGTCGATGACACTCCGAGGGGGCCGAGGTGTGGATAAGGCCAATGGTGCCCCTGAACAGATAGGCCTGGATGAGAGTGGGGGTGGCGGCGGCAATGACCTTGGAGAGGTACCCACTCGTGCCGCTCCTGGGGAACCTCACTCTGGACGGGGCCCACTCAGCTCTGCACCAGGTGGGTCCACTGACCACTTCTGACCCCAGACTGGTCCCCAAGTGCTGCCTTCCAGCCGAGTGCCCCTTAGACTTGTGTTATTTCCATTTTACTCTCCTGTTTTCTTCCCCTTCCCTGCCGTCTTCTCCACACTCTCTTTCTCTATATCTGTGCCCCTTTCCTTGGCTTTGTGCCCACACCTCGGGGAAGAAGAGTGCCCTGCCTGCTGCAGCTGCCCCCAACCTTCTCTTTGCCCTTCTCCTGCGCTCTGCTATGGCCCCATCAGGCCTACTGGTGCCCACCTACCCTGGGCCTGACTTCTCAGGGCCTTTGGCTATTGTGCCTGCCTTCTGGCTCTGGGACAGCCCCAGTCTCAGCTCACCCCTGGAACGGGGTGCTCCACTAGGTGACTATTGCCTCCCCCACCCCTATGTAACCTGTCCTGGCCTGTGTGAACCTCCCTGGGCTTTGCCACCCTCTCCCTGAGGGACTCTAGGCTGCTCTGGGGGGTTGTGTGTATGTGTGTGATGAGGGACTGTGTTACATTGAGGAGGGGGTGTCCTGGGGCCCGAGACCTCAACTGGTCTGCCCTCCCCCTGTCCTCACTACCAGAAATTGTACACGAGGACTTGAAGATGGGGTCTGATGGGGAAAGTGACCAGGCTTCAGCCACGTCCTCGGATGAGGTGCAGTCGCCAGTGAGGGTGCGCATGCGCAACCATCCCCCACGCAAGATCTCCACCGAGGTGCTTAACCCCGTCTGGCTGGTGGTGGGGCTAGAAGAGAGGGTTACACGTGGGGGAGGTGGAGCTCATGGTCCTGTTTCTCCCCCATCTTGTCTGTTAGGACATCAACAAGCGCCTATCACTACCAGCTGACATCCGGCTGCCTGAGGGCTACCTTGAGAAGCTGACCCTCAATAGCCCCATCTTCGACAAGCCCCTCAGCCGCCGCCTCCGCCGTGTCAGCCTGGTGAGTGTCTTCTGTTCCAGTCCTCTCCTCCTCTCACTGCCCACCCGCCTCTGTCCCCTCCTGTGAGCCTTCTTCATCCTGCCTCTTTACCCCACAGTCTGAGATTGGCTTTGGAAAACTGGAGACCTACATCAAGCTAGACAAGCTGGGCGAGGTGAGAGACCGTCGTAAGGCCCGTGGTAGGGATAGGGGTCAGTGAGAACTTCCTGCAGCCTCCTCTCCTCTCACTCTTCCTCACACACCAGGGCACCTATGCCACCGTCTACAAAGGCAAAAGCAAGCTCACAGACAACCTTGTGGCACTCAAGGAGATCAGACTGGAACATGAAGAGGGGGCACCCTGCACCGCCATCCGGGAAGGTACAGACCCACAGGAAGACTGTCCCAGGCTTCCTGGGTTCTCTTCATGACACATACACACACACCCCATAGTAAGAACAGAGATGGGGGGGGTTGGGGAGGTACCCTCCTGATACTCTGGGCTTCATGCGAAAGTACCCATCATGCACATATCTAGATGATGATCAAGGTAACTGGGAATCTGTTCCTATTTGGAGAAGAGACCAAGAATTAGCAGGGTGCTTGCTTTGGGTCTGAGAACACCTGTGAAAGTGCTCACCAGCTTACTTGATACAACAAGTCTAGTCAGAATACCACAGGGAATGAATTTGAGTCGAGTAGAAGTTATATGTGCAAAGTGAATTTCACACGAAGCTGCAGGCCTCTGTACTAAGGGTTGAAGCAAAACCCCTTTCCAGGAAACAAAAACAGGTTGTGAAGATCTAACATCATGTAAGCCTGGGGCGGCAACCCCAGGTTCTCGCTCCCTAATCTTCTCTGAGCCTTATTTTCACATCTGGAACATGGAGCCACATCTTCCTGGCATGGGGTGGGATAGAGCCAGTGGCTGTGAACCCGCACTTCAGGCTGCACGGGGAAAGAAGGAAACACTGGGCTCGTCCCTGCCTCATCCGCCTCCTCCCCTCTCTCCTGCGGGTGGGGCCCTGACTCTTCCCCCATCTCACCCCCATGCTCCCTGCAGTGTCCCTGCTCAAGGACCTCAAACATGCCAACATCGTTACGCTACATGACATTATCCACACGGAGAAGTCCCTCACCCTTGTCTTTGAGTACCTGGTAAGGTTGGGCGGCAGTGGGTCTGGGGGTGAGGGGTGGGGAGATGGCCAGGAGCCACATTTCCTCCATCTCCTCTTCTGTCCTCAGGACAAGGACCTGAAGCAGTACCTGGATGACTGTGGGAACGTCATCAACATGCACAATGTGAAAGTGGGTGTGGGGCAGGAAGCAGGGGCACGAGGGGGCCCGCACTCACCCACTCCACCCCACAAATCTCCCTGAAACAGACTTTCCCCATTTGGCTTTTTTGCTGGGAGCCCTTGGAGGGCATTGGGACTCTGTCCTCTTTTGTGAGATAAAGCTCTGGGCTCGGTGTCTATATTTGGGAGGGGGAACAGTGTCTGCTGGGGGTCAGGTTGCTGGATGCTCTTTGACCTCTGCCTGCCCTTCCTGGGTTCCTAGCTGTTCCTGTTCCAGCTGCTTCGTGGCCTGGCCTACTGCCACCGGCAGAAGGTGCTACATCGAGACCTCAAGCCCCAAAACCTGCTCATCAACGAGAGAGGAGAGCTCAAGCTGGCCGACTTTGGTACCCTGGCCTCCCCCTTCTTCCCAGTGATCCCCCAGCCTTACCCTCTCAGACTCCCCCTTCCTCATGACCACCTAATCTCAGTCCCCTTCACCTTCTCCAGGCTTTGCTTAGATCACCCTCAGTCCCAACTGCACACTCCCCCACACTGCCCCGGGCCTCTTCAATTCCAGCTGCCCCTTCTCTCAACCTACCAGGCCTGGCCCGGGCCAAGTCGATTCCAACTAAGACCTACTCCAATGAGGTGGTGACACTGTGGTACCGGCCCCCCGACATCCTGCTTGGGTCCACGGACTACTCTACCCAGATTGACATGTGGTGAGGACAGGTGGAAGGGTGGCAGGAGCCATGTGGTGAAGCGGGTGGCTTGGTCGCAATGGCCAACCAACAAACTGCCTCCCTCTTCACTATGCCCTCCCTGCCTTAGGGGTGTGGGCTGCATCTTCTATGAGATGGCCACAGGCCGGCCCCTCTTCCCAGGCTCCACGGTGGAGGAACAGCTGCATTTCATCTTCCGCATCTTAGGTGAGGAGAGCAAGCCCTAGGAACTGTGGAGACATTAAGGGATGCCCTGGGGATGCTTAGGGTAATTGTTCTTCCCCACCAGGAACCCCAACTGAGGAGACATGGCCAGGCATTCTGTCCAACGAAGAATTTAAGACATACAATTACCCCAAGTATCGAGCCGAGGCCCTTTTGAGCCATGCACCCCGGTGAGGCTGGTGGGTGGGAGGGTGGGTGGGTGTTAGGGGCCGGAGTGCCCAAACTGAACTTAAAGCAGATCCTCTTTTCCTTGCGGTAGACTTGACAGCGACGGGGCTGACCTCCTCACCAAGCTGCTGCAGGTGAGACCACCCTCCCGGGCCAGCCTTGGGGGCTAGGGGATTCTAGGTGTAGGGAGACAGGGAGCTCCAGGGGTAGGGTCTGGGGTGGGGCGAAAGAGAGGCCTACATGTTGAAGGGGTCCCCATCCCCGCCTGTCCTCCCACTCAGTTTGAAGGTCGCAATCGGATCTCCGCAGAGGACGCCATGAAACATCCATTCTTCCTCAGTCTGGGGGAGCGGATCCACAAACTTCCTGACAGTGAGTGGAACTGGCAGGGGACTGAGGGGAGCAGGGGGCTGGCCAGGCTGGGCAGGGCACACCCTTGTTTGCACATATGATGTGTGTATTATAAAAATTACTTAGTTTTTGGTTCCTTTTTACCTTTCATGGGAATTTGCAAAGGTACATAAAAATAGACATAACACCACTTTTTTTTTTAAATAAGTGCTTCCCTGTAAAATATATACCGAGAAACGCACACATCATGAGTATACAGCACAGTGAATTTTTACACACTAAACACTCTCATGTAACTGACATACAAGTCACGAAATAGGATGGGGGAATCTCCCCCGAAGAACCCTCTTATTTCCTTTAGTTATTCCCAGCCCCTTCCCAAGGGTTACCACTAGTTTGGCTTCTCATAGCATAGGTAAGTTCTCCCCATTCTTGTACAGAAACATAATCACACGGGGTGTTCTCCTTTTATACCTGATTATTAAAAAAAACCTTTTCATATGAACACTTTAAAATTATATACATTGAGGGGTGCCAGACTGGCTCAGTCGGTGGAGTATGGGACTCTTGATCTCAGGGTTGTGAGTTTTTGTCCCATGCTGGGTGTAGAGGTTACTTTTTTTTTTAATTAAAAAAATATTTTTTTTATTATTTATTTTTGAGAGAGAGGGACAGCCTGAGCAGGGAAGGGTCAGAGAGAAAGGGAGACACAGAATCCGAAGACAGGCTCTAGGCTCTGAGCTAGCTGTCAGCCCAGAGCCCATCATGGGGCTTGAACCCACGAACTGTTAGATCATGACCTGAGCCGAAGTCAGACGCTTAACTGAGTAAGCCACCCAGGCATCCCTAGAGGTTACTTTAAAAAATAAAAAATAAATAAGGGCACCTGGGTGGCTCAGGGATTCTCTTTCTCTCTGTCTCTCTCTGCCCCTTCCTCCACTCACCCATTCACACTCTCAAAACTTCTATAAATATATTTATTTGTAACTATTAATAGATAAATAACGTCTGTTAGACAAAATAGTGAGTCCCCAAGCATTCTAGCAGGTCATCACCTTGTGGCCCATCTGGTTTTGGGGTTTTTGCTTTTTTTGTTTTTAAATGCTTAATTTTGAGAGAGTGCAAGCGGGGCAGGAGCAAGGGGGGGGGGGCAGAGGATCTGAAGCGGGCTCTGCGCTGACAGCAGCGAGCCTGATGTGGGGTTCAAACTCCCGAATCATGAGATCATGACCTGAACCGAAGTCGGACGCTCAACTGACTGAGCCACCCAGGCCAATCTGGTTTTATCTATGTTCTCTCTGATTGTTTTTCAAATCCTGGATAGATCATTCACCTATAAATTTCAACGTGTATCTTTGAGATGTTGTTTACTGTCATTATCCTACCTTAAAAAAATTGGCCCACTTCCTGTATCTCCCCACTGGATTAATCTAAATCAAATCCCAAACACCGTCCATCACCTAGACTCAACAGATGGTAATTGCAATACTATTATCACACTTGACAGAATTACTGATTTCTTGGGTGTCGGGTAATAGTCCATATTCCATTCTTTCTAGTTGTAGCTGGTTTGTGTGTAAGGATTATATGACAGGTGAAAGTCAAACCTCTCAAAAGACAGCTTTTTGTAATTTGCCCCCAATGGTGCCATGTGGGAGGTGGTCCTGAATGGCCCCGTCATTTCCCACTGTCTGTCCTCCACCCACAGCTACTTCCATATTTGCACTAAAGGAGATCCAGCTACAAAAGGAGGCCGGCCTTCGGTCTTCATCGATGCCTGACTCAGGTAGGTGTGGCCCTCGCCCTCTTCCCCACCCTGGCCACCTACTTGCTTACCCACCAACAGCCCTCCGCTCTGCTTTCCCCTGCAGGCAGGCCAGCTTTCCGCGTGGTGGACACCGAGTTCTAAGCTGAGTTCTAAGCCACAGACTGAGGCCCCAGCAGGCAGCAGCTGGAGGGATGCCACTCCCCTTCACAGGGCAGCCCCCAACTGTATCCTCCTTGCTTGCTGCCTGCCTACCTGCCTGACTCACGCTCGCCTGCCCACACGCCCCCTTGCTGCCTGTCCAAACACCCAACCATTGGCCTGTCAACCCACCCATTGGCCTGTCTGCTGGGTGCTAACAAAGCTCTCATCGCTCCTTCGCCTAGTTTGTCTGTCTGTCTGTCTGTCTCTCTCTGTCTCGGTAGTTGCCGGCGGACAGCATGGCCGTGTCAGCCTCCCACACTGAGGCCAGGCCTATCCCCCTTTCCATCATCCCCTCCCCCAGGACCACTACCCCATGGCCAGCCAGGGGTCCAGAGCGAGCCCAGGCTGGGGATCTCAATTCATACAAGACGTGACAATGCCTCGGGTCTGAGGCTTCCCCTGCCTGCTTCCCGCCTGCCCCACCTGCCTCATGTTGTGTGGGCTTTTTTTTTGTTTGTTTCATTCATTGTTGTTTTTTAATTATTTTAAGTGAGGTTTTCATTTTTTAAATGCAATATCTCTGTATACAGAATGGCTGGGCCCCGCCCCCTGCGTGTGGCCCTCCCACAGTATTTTGTGCAATGAAGCCCCGCTCCCAGCCTTTCCAAGGCAGGGACACAGTCCCTATTTGGAACCTTGACCATCACTAGACCCTGGGGTCAGCTAAGGGAAAGCATGCCTCGACCGTTCGCCTTTCTACCCCCCGCCTGTCATCCTCAGCTGCAGGGATATCTGGGGACTACCGGAGACTCTGGGGGGTGGCCGAGGTGGGGGGCCCCCACTCTTCCCCTCCTACAGTCCCATAGCTGGGGCCTCCTTCCTTCTCAGGGTCTTCCTAGCCCAACCCTCCTGCCCCCATCCCACTCGGTGCTGTTGAGTAGGGGCCCTGCCAGGAATTGACCAACTCTTCAAGGAGCCATAGTGTATATATGTGCACAAGCAGGGGCAGAGGGGCGCATGGGGGTCTGTGCCCAAGCGTTAGCCCCTAACCCCTTGGGGAGGGTGAGGCAGGGCAGGGGCAGTCTCTGGGGTCAGTCTCAGATGGGTGGTTACCTCCCCGTCCTCCACTCTAAACCCTGGGGCCCTCAAATGGGGTGGGAGGGCTGGGGTGGGGGCCCTCCTAGTGGGGTTTGGGGGGTTGGGTTCCTGAATGCACCATAATCGCTGTATGAAATATTAAAAACTCTAAAGTGAAAAACCTGATTCCAAGTCCCTGCAAGGGTGGGGGTGGGCTCGGTCCAAGGCAATCCTGGGACCTTGGAGAATTCATACCAGGTCCCCATCTAGGAGAGCACGTGAGAATGGGCCAGGGACATGTCACGACTCTGAAAGGCATTGGAGGGGCTGCAACATGCAATAGTAGAACATCAAGTTGAAGCAGACAGGGCAGGCTGAATAGAGGGTGAACTAAAAAACAGAAGGAAGAGTGAGATTTACCCAAGAATATGAGAAAGCCAGGTAGATGGGAGACGGGTGTATGTAGAGAGGCTGTTTGTTTGAAAGACATTTGGAAGGCCCCATACAACCAACCAGGAGGTGGGAAGGTGTGACCACCATGCATCAGACTGGACACCATGAGGCAGGCCAGTTGGAAAGGGAAGATGAGAGGAGGGTAGATTTTGGACTGCTGAGTAGGTGGGGGAATCTAATACATAGGATTGGGGCCATCAATGAATGGATGGAGCTGGAAGTTTGGATTGTTGGTGTCCAGGAAGTAACAGAAACCATGGGTATGGGTGAAGATAACCCTGAGAAGGATGCAATGGCTTGTGAGAGGTCAGAGGTCAAATGGCATACACAGTGTGGGACTGGGCCTCAAGTGTGAGGATAGTTGCAGCTTTGATTTTCTTTGTCCTGGGAGCGCCAGCCTCTGTCCCAACATCTGGGCACAGCCCAGGATAGACTTTGTGCAAAAGAGAGGAGTGTGGGCAGGGACAGGCAAATACTGCAGGGAATAAGCCTAACTAAGGCTGGTCACTGAAGTTCAACAGTGGTGGCCCAAGGACCTCTGATCGTTTCACTGTGTCCCTGTAAGCACTTTGGTGAGCTCTCAGCTTGCAGCCTTGTGCCCGTAAGGGTTCTCCATGTTCCCAGAGATGGGGAAGCAAGCAAGGAAGAACGGACACCCTCCCTATTTCCTTGTAACAGAGCTGAACCTTCCACAAGCGCCTCAGCAGACTTCCTGTGCCATTTCGTGGCTAGAATAAGATGATATGGTCCCCTCTGGCAACAAGGGAGGCTGGGAAGATGAGGACCTTGCAAAGGGAGACAGGATTGCCAGGCCAGACTTGGAAGGACTAAAATTCACCCAACTGCTCTGAGAAGTGGTAGGGTCATCGGTGTGTGCAGAGGTTGGCCTTTGTAAGGTAAGGAAACCAGTCCAGGCCTGGGGAGGGAGGCCGCTTGTTGGATCGATTGTAGAAAGGGCAGGCTACCCAGTAAATGCAGTGGGGGTCTGTAGAAGGGCAAGAAGGAGAGGCAATTCAGAGAATCTGACAAGATTCAGCTCAGCTTGAAGAGCAGTTACTTGCCATGTGCCAGACACAACTCCATGCCATATTAGAGACAGCCCCACCCGCAGGTGAGAGGCTTGCTCCCTTTTCTCTCTGTTTGCACAACTGAGTTGCAAACCCTCATCTGTGCCCGGTCTGGGCTAGGGGCTGGAATCCCAGTAATAAAGCACAATCCTTGCCCTGTAGAAGCTAACTGAAGTGAATTATGACATGTATGGGTGGGTGGGGGTTGAAATTGTGCAGAAAGAGGGTGTTCTGGACACTCAGGCCCAGGGAGCTATGTGCAGCAACCTAGAGGTGTGGAAAGGCAAGCTGTGGTCTTGCTTGTGAGAATGAAGGATAAGCCGCTGAGCCAGAATCCTGAGCCTGTCTTGGGGAGTTTGTGGGATGGTCAGGTGGAGACAGCCAATAGGCAGGCAAATGCAGGGAGACGGAGAGTGAAATAGTAAAGTCCTCTAGAGGTAAGGCTGGGAGCCCTAGCAGAAAAGGATGGCGGAGCCTAGCGCAGTGGTCCTCAGAGATCATCTCCACTCCCAGGGAACACTGGCAATGTCTGGAGACACTTCTGGGGATGAGACAAATTATGGGATGATACTGCTATCCAGTGGGTAGAGGGCAAGGATGCAGCTAAGTATTGTACAATGCTTCCCATAACAGAAAAATGTCAACAGTGCCGAGATGAAGAACCCCTGGCCTGGTACAATGGTTCTAAACTTTGTGGTCACGATTCCTTTATAGTCTTGAAAACGGAAGACCTCTAAAGAGCATTTGCTTATGTAGCCTCTCAGAATATTCCACCGCACATGCAAGAGAGAACAACAATGAAAAAGTAGTAAAAATAGACTTTGTGAAAGTCCTGAGAACGTCTCCTGAACCAGCAGGAAGCCTAGAACCACACGTTGCGAATTTCTGGCCTGATGCTTAGTATCATAGCTGAGTTTGAACCACAGCTCAGCCATTTACTACCTGGGGCAAAATGAATTAAAGTTTCTGGTCCCCTGCTTGACCCATTGATGTCCATAGAGGAAAGTGATATTTATCTGCTGCCTAAGGCTACTATTTACCATGCAATAAAGCACTTAAACAGGGCCAACTATTATTAGTTATGGCTGTAACGCCAACAAATACACTGGGCCTGAGGCTGACTTGCCTTCTACACGTTTGTCAAGAGAGGTCTAGTTCAGGCAGGGAAGAGGCCCGCAGGCCTGGGTGGTGACCTTTTTTGCATTAGGTTTCCAGGGACAAGACTAGTGCAATGAAAGATGGGCATTCTGGTCAGGATTAACAAAAACTCAGGGTAGGGGCCGCGGTCCCCAGCAGAGCACAGGACCGAGAAAGCCCGGAACCTTTGTGTCCTTGAGCACTCCCCAAAACGTCCTCGTCCATATCGGGGACCTCTGCCTCCACCTTTCCACACAACCTTTTGCCCCGACTCAACACGGCGTTAGAATCCTACAAGACACCTTTGTCTTTATTAGTTCCCAACTGGCGGTTCTACCCCGCCTATTGGCCGCAGAGGTCACCGCCCACTCAGTGCGAAGCCCGCCTAGCCACCCCACGCGTCCGGGCGCGGGGTCCATTTCTAAGATGGCAGTAGCCCCCCGGCTGTTTGGGGGGCTCTGTTTCCGTTTCCGGGACCAGAATCCGGAAGTGGCTGTTGAGGGGCCTCTTCCCATCTCCAGCTGCGGTGGTTGGGAGAGGAGGGCGAACGGTGATGGCGGCGTTTGCAGAGAACGTGGCCGCTGCGGCGGAGGACCAAGAGCCACAGGGCGAAGCGGTGCCAGACCTGGAGAGCCAGCGGCTCCAGATCGAGAATAAGGAGACTGGGCGAGACCGTCCGCTGCAAGCCGGCGAAAGCTGGTGAGGCAGGGCTGCAAGCGGAGCCTTGGCAGAAGGGACGGTGGAGGGGCGTGGGCGGCGGTGGGAGACGCGGGCGGCTGGGGCTGGAAGTGCCTGTGAGTGGATCGCCTTGTCTGGGGAAAGAGGCGGGGCTTTGCACTGTGGCGCAGGAGGCCTGAGAACTGGAGAGGGTTTGTTGTGCGGAGGCGGGGCTAGGGGCCTGAGAAGAAACGGCCATAGAGGTGGAGCCAGGCCTGCGTGGTGCAACTCGGCCCTGGGAAGGGGGCGGTGTTGGCGACGGAGGCCGAGGGGCGTGGTCTGCGTGGTTTAAAGTAGCTTCTGGCGGCGTCTGAGAGCTAGGCAGAGCCGATGACGTCAGGTAGGACAGCGGAATCCAAACCTTAGGGCTGTGGGCGGGGGCAAGGGAGTCGGAGCCTGCGTAGTGGAGGGAGCTGGAGCCTGGGAATGAGGCCTGTGACGTGGGCTGAGGGGCGTGTCCCGAGGCCGAGGAAAGACTGCAGAGGGGAGGTGGTGCCTATGAAGCAGAAAATGGCGCCTGCGAATGAGCAAAGTTTGTGACGCTGCGAGCTTTTTGCCTCTGACCGAGGCCTTCTTCCCAGGACGGGAGAAAGTGCAGGTGATTGGCACGGGAGGGGCCTTCGATGTTACTTTCGGTTTCTGTCTTAGTACTGTCTTTTTTTTGTAATCAGGAGAAATAGCTATTTAAAAAAATGTCTATGCGTATCTTGATAAATCGGTTTGTTTTACTGATTTCTTGGCTAACCAGTGCAGGTAATGTACTGTTTCTGGGTTTATCTTCTTTCTCGCCGAGTTGCATCTCATTTGTTAAGTTGTGAAATACGTAAGACCTGAGACGATTGCAGAAAGCGTTTACGTAGCCCAGATTGATGGACATTCTGTAAAAAATAAACAGCCGGTGGTCTTCAAAAATTTCAAAGTCGTGATAGACAAAGCATGAAAAACTGTTCCAGACTGAAGGAATTAATGGGATTTAAAGAGTCATGATAACCAAGCGCAACGTGTGATCCTGGATTGGATCCCAGAGCAGAAAAAAAACAATTTAAAAATCAGGGTTTTTTTCCTAATAAAATTAGCTTTCTCTTTTACTGTAAAAGATGTTAGTGGGAATATTGGTGAAATTTGACTGAGGTTTGCAGGTTAGAGAGTAATACTGATCATTTCTTGCTTTGGATAATTGTATTGTGGTTATGAGAGTATCTTTTATTGAAGGGCGTATATATCGAAATATTGATGGATATAGAACCATCGTGTAAGCCGCTTACTTGCAAATGCTTGGGGGAAAACCTAGCGTATATAAAGGTGCATTTAAAGAAACAATGATCGGGAAATGGTTAAAATGTTAAATTTGGCAATCTGGATGAAGGGCATAGGGGAATTTTTCATACAATTGTTGTTGCATATTTTTCTCAGTCTGTTTCAAAGTAAAAAAAATTAAAGAATACTAAAACAAAAATTTGTGAATTACCATTCAGATTAAGATTCAGACCGTTACCTAAAGAAATCCTGTGCCCTTCCCAGATGAAAATCCTCCCTGCGCCATGGCAAACTGTTATCCTGAATTTTTAAATTTATTAACGGTTTTCCACGTCTGTGTGCATTCCTAAACAGTATTTGTGGTCTAAGCTTTTATTTTATGGAGGGTATATATGAAATCGTACTGGGTGCGTACCATGTGTCCTTCGCATCATATCAGGTGGTATATGGTATCCACATGACATCATTGGTGACGTTAGCCTTGATCATTTGGTGAAGGTGGTATCTGTCCTGTTTCTTCACTGTGAAGGAACATTTTTTCTCTTTCCTTACCCAGCAATTATTTTAAAAACATAGTTATGTCCATTCATTCTTCAAAGACGTTTCAATAGCTTCCCGTCTCCCGAGGTGTAAATGTAAAAATTTGTACAATGACTTGCAGGGAGGCTGATCCCTGGCTCTGATTTCACCTCTGATTACTGCCCCCCACCCGCTCACTCTCGCCTTCTGGCCATATTGGATATTCCTCAAACACCTGAGGGCTTTTCTAAGCAAGATTTGCTCATTTTACAGCGTTCTTTAATCACAGTGCTAGTGAATGTATATCCCTGTTACTGGAGAGTACAGAGACAAGTCGAGATTCGCCAAGTAGGGAATATGAAATCTTTTTTCTTTTTCTTAACTCTTACACTGTAGCTCTCCAGGAAGGAAAAGCCTCATTCCATCCTGAGAATAAACAATAACTGGAACGTTTTTTGTAGTTTATTTGGATGTGTTCAGAAAGACGGGGGGGGGGGGGGGGGGGGGGG
>PJEM01015004.1:0-32156 GCA_004023845.1 Helogale parvula | reverse complement strand
TTATGGTGATCACTGTATGTGATAGAAAGACATTTTTAAAACTATTGCTATATGTGAGAGAAGGGCAAACTCCTCCAGGGTGTTTTCAAGTAGTAAAACACTCCGGAAGGATCCTGTCCCACTAACTGGGCAGCCTTCTGTTTCGCTGGAGCTAACTTGAGTAGGTTGAACATTGATGTGTCCAGAGTGACACTGCACTGAGAGAATCTAGTGAGAATCTAGTGAGAATACAGTGAGCGTGGAAGGTTTCAGGTCACAGCAAACTACAGTCATGGGCCAAATCAGCTTGCCACCTATTTTTTTTCTAAAATTTTTTTATGTTTTTAAATTTATTTTTGAGAGAGAGATAGCGAGTGGGAGAAGCGCAGAGAGAAAGGGAGACACAGAACCGGAAGGAGGCTCCAGGCTCTGAGCTGTCAGCACGGAGCCTGATACAAGACTCGAACTCATGAGTTGTGAGATCATGACCTGAGTTGAAGCCAGATGCTTAACCAACTGAGCCACCCAGGTGCCTCTGCCACTTATTTTTTATAAATAAAGTTTTACTGAAAAATGGGCATACCCATTTGTTTATGCATCTCTTTTGCTGTGTTTGCCTTACAATGGCAGCCTTGAATCCTTGCAACAAAGGCCTTCTAGCCCCCAAAATCCAAAGTATTACTATTTGGCCCTTTCCTGAAAAAGTTACTGACCTCTGATTTAGAGTATTAAAATACACTCAACTGGTGGCAGGATTACAAAAGACGTGTTTTGAAGAAAAGAACAGAAACATGTTTCCTCCAACGCCTCCACAAAATCTGCACTTGTGTTTACATTGCTAACTCCTGTTTTCATGTGAAAAGATTCTTTCTTGGGATTCAGGAATTGTAAAGGAGCAGGTCCCCTCATTTGCAGGTGACAGACTGCTGGAGAGAGCACAGGGGCTGAGAGAGAGGCGTGGCAGAAGAGGTCTGGAGAATATGTAGACAGCATTGGGACTATGTGTGTGTGTTCATGCATGATCTGTAATATACATATAAATGACTATATACATCACATGCACACACACATGTACACACACATGCTATTCCTGCCCATTTCAAAAAGATTTTGAGCCAAGTCAAATGCACAGATATGTAAGAACTGAAGCCATTAAAACAGGCAAAAGGTAGGAGCCAAGATATACAGGTAGGGTAAAGCAAAAGGAGTAAGAGATGAAGAAACCCAGGCGGATGACAGTTTTCAACGGTTGAGCACAACATGTATACTTCAGAGCTTCTTGGCAACCAGGGTAAAGAAGAAAACATATTGGGTTGCATAACTCTCTTTGATCATAAAAAGCAGATGAGTTCAAAAGGAAAAATGGACTCTTTGCTGCTTGTATAGGAACTTTGAAATATATAGCATATTCTGAAATGGCTGATGGTAATCTATGAATTTAATGCATGGCCTCACAATGAATCAGGATCAGAGCCAATCTTAACAAGCGAAAATGCTGGAATATTTAAAAAGGAACACGGTCTTATGATTTTCAGTGATGCAGAACTAGAGATAAACACTAGGGCAGTGGAGGATTCAAGGCAAAAAAAAAAAAACAAAAAAAAAAACACATCACTTTCCTGGCGTCTAGGGGCTTCCAGGAGAGCTGAAGGACTAGAAGACTCTTAAGGTAGATGGTCCTTAAGAAATCTGTTGTCATTCAAAGAAGAGAGGAGAATCTGCAGCTTTTTGCAAAGCTGGGGAATATCTTTCCATGTCAATAAAACGTAGGTGAAGAGAGACTGGATGGCTCGTTCTATGGCACGTCACCCATTGGGCGTTTGAGGGCCCTGCTATAAACTAGGCACTGTCCTACGACACTGAACACCGCACATCATCCCTGACTTTGCGAGGCTCACAATCGGGGAGTGAGGTGGGCAATTAAATATGTAATTACAATACAACATGATTGATATTAACAACAGATGATTCAGGGCACTCTGTGTGCACGGTGGGAAAACCCCCGCTCATCTATCGTTCTCTGGGGAGGCTTCCTTGAGGTGACATATTTGATGTGTACATTAGTTTAATAAATAAATACCCACTCAAATTGAACTAGGTCGTTTCACTCCCTTCCTCTTCCACTTTAAAATCTTTCAGCATCTGTCCTTGTCTGTGGAGTCCCGGTCAAGTTGCCTAGCATAGCCTCCCTGGCCCTCTCCTAAGCCTCATTTTCAGCCTCTGATCCCACCAAAAGCCTAGCCCCACTCCAGGCACACTGTTCCGATCCCCTAGCCTGCTAATCCCTTCCCTGCCTCCGTTTTCACCCAGGCAGCCTCCTCACCGCTACCCCAAATGTTTTCTCTTACATCTCTTGCTCCGGCAATTCAAAACTTTCTTTTTAAGTTGCTGTTCAAATGTCGTCCCTTCTCTGAGTGTCCACCCCTGACCTTCAGAAAGAAATCTCTCTTTGTTCTTTAGGATTTCAGAGCACACTGTTAACTCTTGTCAATAGTGATGAGTGTAATAGTTTTCTGATTACAACCACCGCCTACATTGAGTGAGCTCGGATTGTGTGCCAAGCATATTACATTCATAGTTTCACTTAATTTGTACAGTTATCTCCTGAGTGCTCTTATTCCCCTTTGCAGAACAGGCGACTAAGGCTTGGCGCTGCCAAACGGTTGTTCCAAGGTCGTCTTGATACGCAGCGATGGAGCTGGCATTCTGAGCAGGGCTGCCTGACTGCAGAACAGGTGTCTGTAGGCACCATGAGGTTCCATTGCCTGTATTCTAGGCAGCTACCTAGGGCCCTGTCTCCCCAACTGCAATGTAATCACCTTGAGAACACGGCATATCCCGGAAGTAAATAAACAGCTTGCCCATGTCCACATCTAGCACGCTCCCAATAAAAGTTCATACTGTAAATTTACCTAATAAATCCACTTCAAATACCTAACACTGGGAAAAACAGTTTTTGTTTTAAGACTTCATGCCATTCTCCTAAATGAAGTCTAAATATGAGCCTCTTTCAGAGAAGAGATCCGAGGCCTGATCCTTTCCCTGGCGCCTCCCCTTTTGCTGCCAAATTCCTGTTTCTTTCCCTACTCTGGTCCTTGCCCCTAAGTGTAAGGGCACACACATGTCTCAAAATAGAAGCAGACAAACTGACCCATAGATATCTAAGGAAATCGGTGTCTTCTTGGAACAGAGACCGGAACGTTATTGGTGGGCAATGAAGGCGATGAACAAATGTTATTTGGAAAAAAAGGAGAAATAGGAAGAGGAGGGAGAGGAGAAAGAGATACTTGGAAAGTTTTCAGAAGTTAGGATATGTTTTGTTTGAAGAGAAGAATGGCTCATTTCTGAGTTACTCGGACTTTTTTTTTTATGTAGAATACAACTTCTGTCCTCTGGTTGTGCTAGATTTATGGACTTTGCTGGGGGTTGAGGTTAACACTGAAAGATGTCCTAAAGTGTTGTTTCCTGATGTTAGCAACGTCAGGAAATGACCTTTTCTTTTCTCTTTAAAGTGGGCTAGCTTTTCTTTTTTTTTATTTCTAAGAAATTTGAAGCTCAATGGGTCCTGCGTTTGAAGTAAAAATTGATTTATCCCCGGAGTAAACCATCTCAAATTGAACAGGTGCATTAGCTGTGCAATGCCGCATATTTGCACTTGTGAAGCCAGAAGCGGAGGAGAAAACATGTCAACCACAACAGAATGCACCAATTCACCTTTTCTTGCTGTTATTATTACTGGGAAGGAGAACAAAAAAGTCCCGACCTCACCTTGCTTTCTTAACATCAAAATTTCAGCTTTACCAAGGAAGGGGCTTATTGGGAGACTGAGAGACCAAAATATGAGGTTTGAAGAGGGATAATCAATGAGAGAGAACCAAAAGGTGTTAATGAATGGGAAAATGTGTGGAGCACCTCGCTGAGAAATGCAGCCTCGGCGAAGACATAGTAGAGTATGTACGCGTGGAGAAGGGTTCAGAGCCATGTCCTGGAAATACAGGCCTGACTTCACATGCCTCCCTCTTCCTTCTACTCAAGCAAATATTTGCTGAGCGCTCACTGTGAGGTAATTGCTTGAAACTTTTTGCAGGGGGTCTGCTTGGCCCTCTGTCTTGTCTGTCATCAACAATGGGACAGCAATCATTTTCCCTTTCGGCGTGGTCAAAGGGCTAACCATATGTTTGCACTCATAGGTCTAACAGGATAAACCTAACAGAGGACCATGGGGAGGGGAAGGGGAAAAAGAGTTAGGGAGAGGGAGGGAGGTGAATTATGAGAGACTCTTGAATACTGAAAACGAACAGAGGGTTGAAGGGGGAGGGGGAATGGAGAAGGGGGGTGATGGTCATGGAGGAGAGCACTCGTGGGGAAGAACACTGGGCGTTATACGGAAACCAATTTGACAATAAACTATATATTTTTAAAAAGGGTTGATACTGTGTTTAAAACACCTTAGAACACCTCCTGGTGCATGGTGAGTGCTTGGTTTACATTTGTCAAAGGGATTGGGACCCTTCCTTTCATTGACTTTAAGTGTTAAGACACTAATCTAGATACATAAACCACTGAGTTTATCTAGGCAACCTAACTCCTCCATCATATGGGGTCAAAGTACCAAAGACCTCATTACCCCTTTCCATTCTCCCTCCGTCTCCCCTCCTAAACTCTTTCCCTCCATCTTTGCTAATTTGTTCTCATTCCCACCTTCCTTCTTCTATTCCCTCCTGCTGACTTCCCAGCTGCAATCTTGGTAGGCATATTTAACTCTTTTATTTTCATGTTATATATGTTTATGTCTGCCCCAAATTATGTACAATGAATATGTGCTGGTTTTTGTGCAGAAGATACTAGAAACAACCTAGAATCTGTACCCAGAGGAGAGACCACAAGTAATATTGTGTGATAAAACTGCACATGCAATGTTGTTTTCTATTTTAATATATGTAGTTTCCTATAGGTCATAGGAAAATCTATTATTTCCTTGTCTTAATATCATGTACTACCTTTCACTACCTCTTTCCAGGGAATGTGGAATATATAAGAATTAAAATTAAATTTCTCCCTCTGAAACCAGCCCACAGGGTGGTTGACACAGCCCTGTATGCCCTTTTCTCCTTGCTCTGTGAAGTTGCTTTCTGGGATATCCCATTCTGTCCTTCACATCAGAAAATGTGAGCATAGCTGACAAATATCTGGACAAGCTGGAAACCCTCAAAGGGAACTGAAAGAGCATAGGTATCAGCCCAAGGGGCTCGTGCCTCCGTTTGGTAAAACCTTAGAAGAGGAGTCTCCTGCCCTTAGGGGACTGGCACTCAGACATGGCTTGGCAAGGTGCTCTTGGCACTGAGCTCCTGTTGTGAGACCCTGTCTTTGGTTTGCCTGTGAATGTCCCTTAAAGGAATGGGCTGAACAAAATAGGCTTCTACTCCTGAGGCCACATGGCTTTGACTTTCTTTCCTCTTTCTCTTGCTTTAATGTGGTGGCATTTTTATGGGAGAGGAAATAATGCTTAAAAGTTAACTCATTTAGAACATTGTGGAAGCTATTGTCTTGGCTACATTGAAATCTAAGGCTAATTGATTTATTGTAAATTAAAATAACAGGACCTAATCTCTCTTATTTGTAATCAGTAATTTTGTGATTACAAGCAAAACCTAGAAACACCAAGAGGAAAATACACATGGATCTTGATTTGACCTGGGAATGAGTGAGGGTGGCAGAAATTGGCTTGTGTCCACTGTTATGTCCATTCTGAGTGACCACCAGTTCTGATCCTGGGTTCATCTATACCACTGCCTCTTGAACTTCATGCAGAGGAATTGCCCGGGGATCTTGTGAAAATGTTGATTCTAATTCAGTAAGTCTGGGGTCGGGGGGCACTGACTGCATTTTTAACAAGTTTCAGGTCATGCTGATGTTGTCTCTCCAAGGGCCATACTTTGCACAGAGAGAGTTGATAACCAAATCCCCATGACTTCTCTTAGAAGGACACAGCAGAGGAAACACAGCAGGCCAAGACCACGGCACCAAAAGAGTCTCCTCAGTGGGCATCTTCATGGCAGTCTACGGTCTATTTTCCTTCTCCCCTCAACAACACAGGTGTCCTCATAATGAGACTATACCATTGGATATGGGGGCCACTCTGTTTTAAAAGCCCTAAGCTCTTTTGGAACCAATATCTATTTTCACAGCTTCCAAGTCTCAAATCTATGGCTTTCCACTGGGTATTTGTAGTTCATCCACAGTTTGCCTGATCTAGAGGCTCTTTAGCAATCATAGGTCATTTTCCCCATTAGCCATATCATCCCACCTTTATCAAAGGATAGTGCTTTGAGGTTAAGCCGTAGTCATTTTCCCAAAAAGAAGGCAAAGACATTTTGTTAAATCTTCACTTAAACTCACCTCTTTATTTTTGTTTCTAAGCATAGAAGATCACCAAGAAGTCCACAATGATCTGTCGCCCTTGTAGTTAGTGTGGAGCCATGTGACTAGTTTGAAGCAATGAAATATAATGAGGAGTTATGAGTTAGCATAATTCTCTGAACTCTTTCTCAGCTAATGAGCTGGGTTCCCATGATCCAGAAAAGAACTCCAGGGGGCTGTGTGGGGGATGGTAGAGTCTCAGGGTGGAGATGTCAGTAAGAGTTGCTATATGTTGTGTGTAATATAACCAGCTTAACTTATAATTTATTGTCTAAACCAGGGCACCTTAGAGGTCAAGGGGACTCTTATAAATAATTACACTGAATTACACTAGGAAAATGGGTCTAACTGGGCACTGTCCTAGCCAAACCATAATACATATAGTCACTCTAGGTGTAATTCATTTTATTGCCCAACAATTCTTTAGTGAAGCACTGTGCGTTACCATAAGTTTCAGAGGTGTGTGTATGTGTGGGAGAGAGGCTTATATGAAGTACTAAGTCCACTCTCTAAATAATTTGCAAAATTAAGGACCATCCCTGGTGATACATTCATGTCGCTATAACATGGATGAATAATTCAAATCCAGAGAGATGACTTTCTAATATCATTTTATAAGCTGATGTCAAACTCTTGGTTTCTTCATTTCCTTTTTTTTTTTCTTCCTCTTCATATTAGTCAGGGCACTACTAGGATATGCAGCAGTAACAAGTTAGCCCTGAAATATCAGGGACTTAAGAAAACAAAAATGTATTTCTCATTTACATGAAGTCTATCAGGGTACAGGTAACCTTTGTGGCCTCCAAGTTGGCTATGGAGAGGGAAGAGAGTGTGAGAAATTGCACATGGAATATTCTATAGATCATGCCTGGGAGTGGCTTATACCATAGCTGCCTGAATTCTATTGGCTAGAACTCATCATATAACCGCAATATAAGAACAGGGGAGGCTGGAAAACGCAGTCTTTCTGTGTGTCCAGGAAGAAGAAATACTATGGTGCACATAAGCATTTTCTCCACACACTCTCTCAGGACTAATCTTTAACAGTTGGCTCTAACAGTTGTATAGGAAACCATAGAAAGAAGATTGAGGGCCTCTTGCTTACAGCAGAGCACCTCACCCTCCTGTCCTCCACAGGAGACTGCATTAGTCTCCTCAGGCTGCTATAGCAAAATACCATAGACCAGGGAGCTGAAACAGCCAGTATTTATTTCTTAGAGCCCTGGAGGTTAGGGGGTCCAAGATTGGAGTGTGACCATAGTTGGGTTCTGGTGAGAGTTGGGTTCCAGTGAGAGTTCCTTTCCTATGCTGTAGATGGTTGCCTCCTTACTGTATCTCAAACGGCCAAGGGAAGGAAAGCAAGCTCTCTGGGCTCTTCTTATAGATGCACTAATCCCATCATGACGATGCCACCCTCATGACCTCATCTAAACCTAATTATCTCTCAAGGCCTCATTTCCAAAGACCTTCACATTAGGGGCTGGGGCATCAACATATGAATTTGGGGAGGAGATAAACATTCAGTCTATAACAGACACCTTCTGCCATTTGTTGCTTGTACTCAGGGTGTTATATGATTGGAAGTATGGAGACTTGGGTTTTTGTCCACCTGTGACTCTGGGAACTTGAATCTGTGGTCATTTGGCTTTTTGATTCATCCACTTCCTCAAATACTTACCTTTAAAATTCTTGAAATAATGAATATGAAAGAAATGTGTGGAAAAGTGTGGTGATTATTGTGCCACAGCCAGAGAAGGAGACGATGTCTGTTCATCTCATTTAACTTGTGTTTTGCCTACTAAGTGTGAAACATTTTCCTAGAAACTAGAGATGGTGACCAATACATTTGTTTGTTGCATAAATTCTCAGTTTCTTTTCATTCTTTTCTTCCTTTCTTTCCTTCTTTCTTTCCTCCTTCCTTCTTTCTTTCTTCCTTCCCTCTTTCCTTTCTTTATTCCTTTCTTCTTTCTTTCTTTCTTTCTTTCTCATCATGAACATAAATATTATTTTATGATTACTTGAATCGGATCAATTATAGGCTGTAATAAGGTATCCAGTCATAGGAATGAGTGTGATTGGGATACCCATGTTAATCTGGGGAATGTAAAATCTTCCTGAGCTAGTAATGTTTAATAACAGATCTGAACATTAATTTGGAAGTAAACTCTAATGATGATTATGATTATGTTTACCAATCTCATGGGGCACCTGGCTGGTTCAGTTGGAGGAGCATATGACCCTTGATCTTGAGGTGGAGAGTTTAAGCCCCACATTGAGTATAGAGATTACTAAAATAAGCAAACAAACAAACAAGATCATACTATGTGCTGGGAGCCGCTTTACATGTCTTATGTATACTATATTAATTACATTATTTATTAATTATATCATTATCTCAATGAGTCCTCACAACCACTCTATGATCTAGGTCTAAATATTAGCTTGTTTTTGCAGAATTAGTTGGAGAAAAGAGGGATGCATCTTCCAGTGAAAGGGAGGAGCAAACATGAAAGTCCTGTGGTTGGGGAGAACATGGCACATAACATATTTGAGGAACTGAAAGAAAGATGAAGTATTTGAAATCATACTGTGTAAAATGCTGTAAGGAAGAAGACTTTCTACTCCTCAACAAAGCACAAATGTGTTGGGGGACAGAGGAGAGAAGCAAATGTAGACATTCGTGGTTGGGTATGAAATTCAGTCGTCTATAAAATACACTTGCCATGTAATACAAACTTAAGTCAAATTTGATTTAAAAGTTTTGTATCTGTATTCCTCATAATGTTAACCACAAGATCTCAGAGAAATCTAGGCTTTTGGGAGATGTATGAAAACCTAAGACCAGGAGGAGGGAATGGAGAGCTTACTAGTACTTTCCTTCTCTTAAAGCTATAAATCGGGTTTGGCAGCTGCCAAGGTTTTGCCAGAAATGGAGTTCAAGAAGGAATACTTGCACTTGATCTTATTTAAATGTGCAGTGTGGATTGGGGAAGAGAACAAGTTGCTATAACACAATGACAGCTTATCTAGTCTCGCTCAGAGTGTTTTCACAGCGGGTTAATGGGAAAGACTTTTTCTTTTCTTCTTAGAAAATGATCAGTTTTTTTTTTTTTTTTGAAGTTGGAGTTTGATTTTCTATGCTAGGCAGCATTTTGTTTTCATTGAATTGACTTTGATGTGAAATTTCCTGGCATTTCTTAATTCTGTAGAGGAGGTTTCTCCCTTTGAAAGTGAGATGTGTACGTGTCTAATTACGTGTATTACTATGTCTGACTGATCTGCGTGTTCATGCATTCACTAGCAAGTATTTCTCCAGCATCTATGATAGGCTAGATTCTGGGAATGCTGCAGTGAGCACTTCAAACAAGACTCATGCCTTTCATAGCCATGGAACCTATAATTTGAAAGCACTTGTAGACGTTCAGCGAAAAGATACGAGGGTGAACGTCTTATTGAACACTAAGGAGAGGAACAGGTTGCTTTGAGGCAGAATAACAGGAGGGTCTACCTGGGAGGCTGGCCTGGCTGGGCTGCCTTCAAAGGGCTCCTCTGCTCCCAGTTGGGGACTGGCCACTGGGACAGTGGGAGAAGCAGGAGGCTGGGGTATTTACTTCCTTCGTTCCTTTTCTACCAAATCTCGCTGCGTAGCTGTGACTCTCCGGTGAAGACCACCAATTCTGTAGGCAGCCTTCTTACACCTGCTGTCTCCAGGTTCTGGTACATGTTTCCACCCCTTCTGCTTCAGGCCCAGGTGAGGTAATGGCTTGCTGCTGTTACTTGCTATGGTGAACTGTGCTATCTCTTGGGGTCCCTAAACCCTGTCCATACCTTGGTATACAGGCTCTTTATTAACATTTCACCCACTTGGTATGTGACATTTGTTTCCTGCCAAGGACTTGACTAAAACATACTCAGGAGGGTCTTTTTGAGGATGTGGCTTTTACGTTGAAACCTGAAATGTCAGAAATTGTGGACTGGAAGATTAATGGGAGGAAGTGCGTTTTAGAAAGAGGGAAAGGCATGTATGAAGGCCCCAAGGCCAGAGAGAATTTTATGTGTTCAAGGGACATATGGGGGAGAGACATGTATGTAGGCCGCAAGCAGAAGTGGTGCCACATAAGGCTGGAAAAGGGAACAGGGACAAACATACCTAGCTTTATAGCTGCTGTTTGGGAGTTTGGACTTCATCTGTGAGCAGTGGAAGCCATCGAAGTAGAAGGAGATTAGACAGGAGGGTGTCATGATCAGATTTGACTTATTTACCAATTAATTGGCTTAAGCACATTAACTGACACTTACTATATGCCAGGATGTGTTCAGATTATGAGGGAGAGGGAGGCAGAAATAGAGGCATGTAAGGCATAGCCCTTCCATCAAGTAGCCTATTGGAAGAGTTAGGATATAACTATATAGAATTTTAATATAAGACGTGATAGCAAGTAGTATAAGAAGGAGTATGAATGGCAGACTGTTTTCAGTGGAGATGGATAGGGAAGCCTTCCTGGAGGGGGTAGCATGGAGTAGGGCTTTAAAGGATAGATAGATCTTACCTTTGGCAGCAGAAGGCATTCCAGGGAAAGAGAACTGTATGAGGCAGTGCTATTCAAAGTAGCTTGTGCTTAAATGTAAATCAGTGCAACAATATGTAACCGAATGTAAATCACCACGACAATCTTACACTGGGCTACCTGGCATTTTTACATGGGAAGTGGAGTTGCAGAGAAAGAGAAATAGGACAAGGTGGGATGTAGCTGGACGGATGCAAATATCGGGTAAGGAGTTGAGATTTTAGACTGTGGGCAGTGGTGGCACATTCGACATTTTTGAAGAGTGGCAAGTTTAGAGCTGTGTTTAAATACGCAACTTAGGGGTACTGGGGACTCAGTCAGTTAAGCATCTGACTCTTGATTTTGGCTCAGGTCATGATCTCACAGTTTGTAAGTTTGAGCTTTGTGCTGAAAGTGTGGAACCTGCTTAGGATTCTCTCTCTCCTTCTCTCTATGCCCCTGTCCTGCTTGCATGCCCGCTCTCGCCCTCTCTCTCTCAAAATAAATGAACAAACTAGCTTATTTTTGAAATGATGCCTGTGGTCTTAATGTGCTGCTAGTCACTCTTCGTTTTCCAAGCTAATTCTCAATATGCTGGGACAAAGCCAGGAGTCTTCAATGAACTGAAGCAGAAGTCTGGAGAACAAAAGTGGATGGCAGTCTGCTGATTTTTAGCTCGGGGAGAGGAGGAGGGCTGTGTAATCTGTTCTGTGACCTGTGGGAACTTGGACAAATCACAGAATCTCACCAAGGCTCATCACCTTTGGAGTAATGTCCAAGAATTATACAGAGATACTTGGTGAACTGTTAGCACTGTCTTTATTTGTAGGCAAAAGAGATCAGTCATTTCAATTAACAAACTTTCCAAACAAGATTTCAGAAGAAAAAGGGCAAGGAGAGAGGGAAAGCCACCCCAAAATACCCAGGAGATTGTCTGGGAAGAGGTGCTGTCATGTGCGTATTTTTTTGGGTAAACAGATGAGCTGGCGTCAAGCAGATAGGTCAGGGTGATTGTGTCCTTGAGGAGACTGGGTAGGAGTGTCAAAGAAAACCTTTCTAGTTGTTTATGGATTTTCTGGAAAACCTGAAGAGCCTTCCTGTGGAACACACAGGCAAACTGGGCGATGTGAGTATGGAAGGGCTTTTCCAGGCAGAGGGGTTAGTGCTTAGGAAAAAGCCCTGAGATGGATGGAGCCTGGCATAATCGAAGACCTGTAAGATGGCGTTCGCGGCTAGAACATAGAAGGGAAGGGACGCTTCTTTCTGCATCAAAGCCCCTCTGTAGGTCCTTAAGTCAACCCACTGTGCCAACCACAGGGCTGTTGCTGCATCGTCATTACCATGATCCACATCATCACAGCTGCCATCGATGAAGCTCTCTCTTGTGGGTCAGGTGCAATGGTAGGCATGTTCCACGCATCACCCCATCGGAACTTCCCAGCCACCCTGGGGAACTGGGCCATAACATCCCAGTTTTACCAAGGGAGATACGGAGGCTCCCAGAATCCTGTAGCTTGCACAAGTCAAAAGAGGTGGCAGAAGAGGATTGGAAACCTGTTCCATCTCACTGCACAACCTCAGTCCTTATACGGGACACATCACTTCTTGTCACAGTCCTTTTCACCCTCAAATCCAGCACTCAGCAAAGTGCAAACTGGTATTTGCCCAGCTGACTATGTTATAATTATTGCTTTTGCTCTGCAGATGCCAGCTTTAGGGCATTGCCTCCCCACCAAAAGTGACACAAACAAGAAAAGAGAAGGCTCGAAAATAAGATACCATGCTTCCTGAAATAGGAATCTATTCTTCACACAGATAGACTAGAATAGGGGTAAGCTATTGAATGGGTGATGGATCCAACTGAATTGCCCACAATGAATATTCAAGAACTACTTATAAGGTAAGTCTGTCACCTTTGAATGACATCACATTGGCCATTGGGTGTCTACCTAGAAAGTTCTACGGACCTGAGTCATGGCTTATACATCCAAAATGTTTAAAAACAAATTCACCAATGTCCTTACTAACAAACATGTTCTTATACATAGTGGGATATACACATATCTCCTCTCTGGTTGGGAAAGGTAAGTGAAACCTGTCATGTAAAAACACAAATGTTTGAATTACTAAACACATTTTGGTTTTTTCAATTTTAATGAAACGAACAGTTCTTAAAATGTGGTCCAGGGACCCCTGAGGATCTCTGGAAACTTTTTAGGGTCCCCATGAAGTCAAAGCTATTTTCAGAACAATGCTGAAATGTTTGGGACCTCTTTCAAGCTCATTTACTCATGAACCTAAGTGTTTTGCAGAGGCTGAATGATGTGGAATATCTGCAAAAGACTGAATGAAGAAGCAGATGTGATTTTCCAACGGGTTCTTACTAAGCCAGGCATGAAAGAGATTTGCAAAAACGTAAAACCAACGCCACTCTTCTATTCTTTTTGAAAACATAGTGCTTTTTAAAAACAGAAATATTATTTATGTCAACACGTAATTTATTATTGGTATTTAAAAATTTTTTTAAATTATTTTTGACAGAGAGAGAGCGCGCACAAGTGAACGTAAGTTAGGGAGGGGCAGAGAGAGAGACACACACAGAATCTAAAGCAGGCTTCAGGCTCTGAGCTGTCAGCACAGAGCCTGATGCGGGGCTCGAACCCACAGACTGTGAGATCATGACCTGAGTCGATGTCAGACATGTAACCGACTGAGCCACCTGGGTGCCCCTATTATTGGTATTTTTAAATGAATGAATCAGTCAAGTTTCTCAGTTTTTATTTCAAATAATATCAATTGATAAACCCATACCAACACAAGTTTTTTTGGCGGGGTCCTTGATGTCTAAAAGGGTAAGGAGCTTTGAGACCAAAATGACTCAACATCACTGACTAAATTAATATGTAGGACACATTATTAATTCAGTGCTGCCTCATCCCAGTCCAATAAAAATAATTTGTAATTAAATCCTAGGAATTCCTACAAGAAAACGTCAGCAGCAAAATGATGTGGCGGCTTCCTGCTATTTCTAAAGGAAGTAGGAGTTAATATGCAGAATCTTAACTGCTGTTTCACAAAAATAATTACATATGGGTATACCTTAACCCAAGCACATAAATTGCCACATATAATTAGAACACACTTCCCCAAATATTAATTGCTATTTATTTAATTGAGGAAAAATCCTCTGAATTTTCCTCTGGGGGGAAAAAAAGGAAATTCATTCCTGAGAATTTCACAGTCTCAAGCTCTTACCAACCTAGGTGTAGTAGCTTTTTTCCCTGAAGTCCTACGGAAGGTCCTCACAAACCAAACGTGGTATAATCTGTGTGACCCTGATTCTGCCCTGAGTTTGCTGCCTGATGATGGGGGAAATTATTTCTTTTCTGGGAGCCCATCTTTTCTCATAAGGGTAAGGAAAGAGCATCTCTGGGGTCCTTCCTTGAAAGATCCAAGTCTGCTTTGAGACATCTAGAACAGAATGATAACGGAATGGAGAACAGGGCACTTAGGATATCAGTCAAGTAATGGCAAAGACCAATATTTTGGATTTGGTGGAAGTGATTGCAGGAAATTCTGCATCCAAAATTCCAGGGAAGATTAAGAAGATGGAGTCAGTAGATGTGGAAGCAAGAGATGACTTGAGAAAGGTCACTTCCGAAGCTGACAGGGACATTGGGAGGTCCCCTCATTGCTTTCATGTAGCCTCTTGAAGGAAACAAATACTATCTGGCTTTACTTTCCGATTATACAGTACCTTCTTTCACTAGATCATGGATTTGAGTCTGTTTTTAGTGCAAAAATCATGAGAGGAGCAAATGTGATCCAAATATTGGTCATTATATATGAATTCATTGATGATATTATCAGCCGGTGATTGAACAATGCCTTCGGAGTGCTTCATGGTCGTGTCATGGTCTCTTTATTGCTGTCTTTACTACTTTGGTTCTGAACCTTTCCATATCCACACTCTCAACTCCAGTCAGTTCCCTCCACTTCCAGTTGTTTAAATCATCACTCTTAAGGTTACTTTTGGCCCTTTGCACATGCTGATCCTTCTGCCTGGGAAGCCCTTTCACCTAAACTGGCTTGCCGGCTGGCTTCCAACCTAGTATTTTTTTGTAATTTTTGATATTGTGTATTTTTGAAAGTTGTTACTTCATCAAATAATATGTATACACAGTTTTAAAAAAACAGTATTGAAAGATTTATAATGAAAACAGCAGTGCCCTGCTTACCCTACTACTTTTGGTCTTGTTCATGAGACAAATTACTTTTTAGCTTTTTCATGATTTATTATGGCATATGCTTCTGTATTTCCAACAAATATGCCAATATTGTTAATCTCTTGGTTTATCAATGTCAGACTTCTATTGACTTCTTGTATAGTAGGATGACAATTTTGACACAATTTTGTACACAATTTTGACACACTTTTAATGACAATTTTGTACATCTCATTTGTACCCTCCTTTTCCCTGAAGATCATAATTTTGGGGGGAATCAGAACCAGTGCATATGTTTTTACAATCATACAAATGTTATTCACTACAGAGTACAAGTACTATCAATGCATCCTTTCTTTTCTTGTGCAACTTTGTATGTCCTGAGTTTACAGTGGCCTCTTTACCCCTAATCTGTGTGGTTTTTTTCTTTCTACACCTATTCTTATCTTTTTATTTTTTTTACCTATTCTATCAGATCAGTAATTTTTTCCCTTTTATTTTATTTTTTTTAATTTTAAAAGTTTATGTTATATGTTTTTTGAGATAGAGAGAGCATCCACAAATGAGGGATGGGCAGAGAGAGAGGGAGACAGAGAATCCCAGGTAGGTTCCACGCTGGTAGTGGGGCTGGATCCCACAAGCCAAACCATGAGATCATGACCTTTGCCAAAATCAAAAGTTTGATGGGGCACCTGGGTGGCTCAGTTGGTTGAACGTCCGACTTCGGCTCAGGTCATGATCTCATGGTTTGTGGGTATGAGCCCTGCATCGTGCTCTGTGCTGACAGCTCAGAGCCTGGAGCCTGCTTCAGATTCTGTGTCTCCCTCTCTCTCTGACCCTCCCCTGCTCATGTTATCTCTCTCTCTCTCTTTCTCAAAAATAAATAAAACATAAAAAAAATTTTAAAAATAGGAATTTGGGTGGCTTAACCAACTGAACTACCGAGGCATATCCCTTTTTTTTTCCTTTTTATTTATTTATTTTTGTTTAACAGGGTTGACAAAATCTTTCTGTAAAATATCACATAGTAAGAATTGTATACTTTTCAGTCTAGACAGTCTCTGTCACAATTACTCAGCTCAGTTGTTACAGAGGGAACTCTGTTAAGAACAAAATGTAATATAGCTACTGACAGTATGTAAATGAATTGGGTGTGGCCATGTTCCAATAAATCTTTATTTACAGAAAACAAGTGGCAAGTAGGATTGGTCCGTGGGCAGGACTTTGCAAGCCCTTGTTCTAAATGATAAAATGCATCAGATATTAATGTGTGCTATTTTTATTTTCCTGCATCTCTCGTCCTGGAGCCTTCCACCCTGAGGCTGTCTCTACTACTCCTCTTTATGCCCTGCCCTGCTAGCATCCTGGAATTTCCCCTCACTGCTTTCCTGTTTTGGACCCCTTATTTCTTGGGTCTCTACATCTTCCTCTTTCTGGCTTTATTCCTTTGCTTAGCTGGAGGGCATTCTCAAGTAACTTCCTAAAAAATAGGGTGTGTACGGGAGGTAAATTTTCTGAGTCTTTCTATGTCTGAAAATGTCTATATGTCCTACCCCTTGGTTTGTTGATGGTGAAGTTAAGTCATGGGTTCTAGATCAAAAATTTCCCTAGAACTTTGGAGGCTTTCTCCCATTAGCCTCCAGCTTCTTGAATCTCTGGTAGATGACTGATCACAATTCTGTTTATTTGTATATGTTTGTATGTGATCTTCTTCTCTCTCCCCCGAGCCCCCATCTAAGAATTTTTAGGATCATCTTTTTATCAGTGCATCTCACGGTGATGTGCTGTGGGATGCTTAGTTTTAGCCCCATGCATCATCTCTGTTCTGCTCTGCACCTAATGTGCATTAGTCTGAACCATCTTCCAACAGTTTCCCTAGATACTATCTCTTCTGTCTTCTGCCTGTAGGTGGCCATCAGGCTCTGTGGGACCAAGGGGGGAATCTAAGGATCTTATTCTTCCTTCTTGTGCCCAGATAGGCAGGCTCATGTCTTGTCCCTTGTTTCTGTAGAGCATCAGGTCCCCGAGGACCCCACTTTGCAGGTATTCAGCAAGGCACAAGACTGAATTTTGTCAGCGTACATGTCTTCAGGCTTTTACATTGAAGTTTTTTCCATTCTGCTAAGTTGATCATTGCTCATCTGTCTATATACTGTCTTCCAAAATTTCATTATAATTTGTTGTCCATTTATACCTTAAACATTTTTTTTTCATTTTGCAAGGGGAAGGAAAGCATGTAAATGTTGTGGTCAGTCTATCTAGTTTAACCAGGAGCTCACAATTTGTCATTTGTCTGTCTACTCCACCACAAAGAGTCTGTGTCTGTTTATTTACCCACAATATTCCTAATGGCTGGCTCAAAGTGGGTATTCCACGAATACTTAGTGAATGGAATGAATGGAGTGAACGGTTTGACAGGAGCAGAGGCCTTAGGTGGGGGAGCTCTGGGAGACGAAGCTGGAAGAAGCGGAGCCCAGATTATGAAGAGCCTTGAAGTCCAGGCCAACGAGTGTGTACTCTTTTCCTGGTCAGAAGGTCGTTGATGGCTTTTCAATGCTAAAGGTGGTGGAAAGGCATTTTGGTCAAGGTGATTTTTCTGGCTGTGCTTTAAAGGCTAATTTTAAAGGTGTACCCAGGCAAGGGAATGAAATGCCAGGAAGTGATGAGAACCTGTGAGGAAGGAAGGGATGTGTTGTAGAGCTATGGAGGAAGAACTGGCAGGATTTATGTTCTGATTCAACATGACTGGGAGTCCAGGGTTAGAAAGAAAGAACAAGACAAAGGATATTGGGGGGGGGGAGTAGATAATGTTTTTTTGTGTTCATATTTGAAGCATCAAAGGAAGCTCCAGGTTTAGCAGGCAGTTGGCTATATCAGTAGGAAATGAAGACCTAGATTAGGGAGTCATTCTCACAGAGAAGTCAAAGGAGAGAGAGCCCCATGAAGGAAAACTTGCTTGCTCAAAGGCACACAGATGGTGATAGATAGACCCAGCATTTGAAGTCAGAACTAGATCTACATCTATAGCTCATCTTCAGCCTCAGACTGTACTAGCTCTAAAACTTTGTCGAGAGGCAGAAGAGTACAGTCTTTGTTTCAGCCTTGGACAAGCTCACATTTAATGGGATACATGACTTCTTAAGAGTGAAGGTGCATAATGCACTCAGCAGCTAACAAGGTGTGAGAGAAGGACACTGACACTGGGAGGCAACCCAGGTCTGGGCAGGAGGGAGGCCCGACAGCTTCAGCCAACTTGGCCATGGCCAGAGCCGAGGTCTCCAGCAGACCTCACCTGCTTTCACTCTGCTGGCTTCCCCAAGAACACGTTCTTTTCTTATACTTTCTACCCTTCCTGCTGCGATGGTTCAAATCAGAGAAAACTATGGCCAAATAGCAATTCTCAGAACCCAAGTGGGGCTGACTTCCTGCCTGGTTTCCTCCTTTCTTGCTCAGCCCAGAGCAGCCTGGGAGAATCACGAGAAAGTGGCCTCTGGAGACTTTCAGGAGTGGTCCATGCAGGGAAGGACTCCTGAGTTTCTCCCCACCTAGCCTCATCTGGTAGCACGCCTTCAGGTTCATGGCATGGACTGAGGGAGGAAGAGGAAGCAGACGCCGTGAGAGTGGGGGTGTGGGCATGTAGGTTGTGAAACAGTATGAGAAACCTCCAGACCCAGCAAAGAAAGTTTTGTTTCTGGAATTCGGAATTCAAATGTTTTTCACACTCAACGTTTCTGTGACTAGAAACGGTGATAAAAATCTATGTCATTCCATTGGCTTTTACCTTTGTTTTAAATGACCAGATTTTAAACAGAAATTATTATCAGTCTGATATTGTTTCCTTTTCTAAAATGTGGTTTAATTTCGCAAAAAGCCGAGTAAGACGGCAGAGCTGAATCATAGGGAGTGTCGGCTTGCAAGCTGTACACCCCTTATTACAAAACCGTGCCTGAGTGTTTGGTATTCTCCTTGCAAAAACTGTTTTTGCTTTTAGCTGCGGGGTATTTTCTCTTCCTTTCTTTTACCAATAAGGTCTCTTGGATATCATGTAAAAAATCTTTAATCCAAGGAGAAAGCATGGGTCTTGAGTTTGAATCCTACCTCTTCTTCCTGACTGGATAATATTTTGACAGTCACTTAACCTCTCTGAGCCTCAGTTGTCTCCCTATAAATGGAAGTAAGAAGACGGAGAATACATATTATATCAGAATATATCTGACCCTGAGTGGCTCATTTGGTTGAGCGTCTGACTCTTGATTCTGACTCATGATCTCAGGGTCGAAGGATCAGGCTCTGTCTTGGGCTCCATGTTCCATGCTTGGGAGTCTCTTTTCCTCTCTCTCTAATCCTCTCCACCAGCCCATGCAGTCTCTCACTCTCTCTGTCTCTAAAATAATTTTTAAAAATACATCTATATAGATTATATAAACATTATACATGTAAATATATAATTTATTTATATATTGTATCTATGATTAATTATCGTATGTGTATATGTAAGAATTAACATATTTCTGGTAATTACTAGGTACTGAAATCATGTTAATTCCTACCATCGAACAGAGAGTTGGATAATTTTTTTCCTATTGCTAGTCACTGACTCACCAGAAAGGAAGAAAGGAAAGAAGAAAGAGAAAGAAAGAAAAGAAAAGAAAAGAAAAGAAAAAAAAAGTCAGTTTAGTGTATGTTCTTAAATCAAGGGAGAGAGCTTTGGGTGTTTGTGTTTTGGATCTTATTTTTAGACATTACAAAAATATTCCATCCACTGGATTTTGAAATTAAGAATAGGGAACATTATTTATATCTGAATCATGTATTACGACAAATGAAAATATTACATGTATGGTTTCTGTTCTGTATTACAGGCATTTAAAGGGAAGAGGGAGAGGAAGGAAAATAGGAGACAGGGAGAAATGATGGAAGAGAAGGGAGAGATAGAAGACATGAAAAATTGGCAGAGACAACAAAGACACAGCAAAAGCCAGATTCAGTGTGCTTAGGAACCAGTGTTTGAGGAAAAATAATTGGTTTTGCCCTAATTAAGAGATAGAAAAGTCTTATATCTGCCACTATCACTTTTCTTTGAAACCCACCCATCCATCCTTTCATTCTTTTTTTTAAGTTTATTTATTTATTTTTAGAGAGGAAATGGGAAGAGGGAGAGGAGAGAGTGAGAATCTCAAGCAGGCTCCTTGCTGTCAGCAGGAAGCCTGATGCAGGGCTCGAACTCACCTGAGCTGAAATCAAGAGTCAGACACCTAACTGACTGAGCCACCTCGGTGCCCCTCATTCTTTATTTTTTGAATCAACAAACCACCACTAACTGTACACTGTGTTTATCCCTGTCCTAGGTGCTAGCAAAACAAGCCACCGAGTCAGTCCTGCCTTCTAAGAGCTCACAGTCCTATGAGATGGCAGACAGGCAAATATGTAACAGCAGAATGAAATTAGTGACTGGATCAGATTTCGGGTGTGGTGGGAAAGACTTCACAGAGGAGGTGAGCCTATACGGGGTCTCAAAGGACATGCAGTAATGTGTCAAGCAGACAAGATTGTTGAGTGGCAGATTATTAGGAGTGTGTTCTGTTTTTTTTTAATTTTTTTTAATGTTTTATTTATTTTTGAGAGATAGAGAGGGACAGCATGAGCAGGGGAGGGTCAGAGAGAGAGGGAGACACAGAATCTGAAGCAGGTTCCAGGCTCTGAGCTGTCAGCACTCGAACCCACGAACTGTGAGATCATGACCTGAGCCGAAGTCAACCGCTTAACCAACTGAGTCACCCAGGCACTCTGAGTGTGTTCTGTAAACATAAAAATTCAGAATGTATTTTGGAGTGACCCGGTACTATCTGAACCGGGAGCTGGTTTATTTGAAACATAACTCTCTGTGGTCGTGGAGCCAGTGTGGCAGGTGGTGAAGACCATAGATATTGTAGCATCGATAAAGGTTTATACTAGGCCTGGGACATTGGTCAACTCTTCATCCTTTCTGAGCCCTAGCTTCTTTACATTGACAAGGAGGTTAAAAGTCAGGGAGGCTGTAAATTTTTAGCGAATTGGCATAATATATATAAAAGCTTTGTACAGTGCTGGGCACTGTCGTGAAACCATTATTTTCATTTTGGTATTTGGATCTTTGGTATAGTAGACTCTTCGGGGCAATCCAAGTAAGTTGAGTTAAGGGTGAGAAGCAATGTCCTTGTGGATAAAAAACAGGTTATATTTTATGTATGACTTTTCAACCAGCCTCTTGAAACGTCTCAGAAACTTATCTAAATCACTGTAACTCAGATATCAATGTCGAACGTTCCCTTTGGTGTCCATCTCCCTCCATTTCCTACAACTGGAATGAAATCAAACCAAAGGTGAGAGATTAACTGTTTTTGTTGTAGATTACCTCTCGGTAGAAAAACCTAAGTTTCAGCTCCTGAGAGCAAAGCTCTTTGGAGGCTATCAGCCACACCTTCAGCACAACGCTGTTTTCCAGCCTGTAATTAGGAGTAGCACCAAGGATACCCAATGGAGAGGATGGCAAAAATCTGGGTCAGCTTTCTTAGAATAGATGCTCCTGCACAGGATGTATCAAGAGCAATTGAAACCATGAGACAAAAGTGTGAATGGAGGGCAGTCATTTTTAATGTGGACTGACTTGAGGTTAGCTGTCTCTTCCATAGGAGTACTACTAATTACTGAGAGTCTGAGGTGTAATTGGCATCAATTGAGAGGGCCTCCAGTTTATAATCATTCTTTCTCAGACACTAAAATTGACTGCAGTCCAGTGGCCAGACTTGTTTTCTATCTCCCTGTGTCCTTCGCCATAGCTGATCTAGGGAAGTTGTTCCCAAACTTGAGTGTGCATCAGAATCTCCTTGTTAAAGCAGGAATTGCTGGGTACCAGCCCCAGAGTTTTTGATCCAGTAGGTCTGGGGTGGGGCTTGGGAATTTGCATTTCAGAAAGTGCCAAGGCATACTGATGCTGCTGGCCTGGGAGTTCACACTGAAAACCACCCACCTAGGCATACACAACTGAGTTATCTCTGCATTCTTTCTTCCAAAGCACCCATCTATGCTTAGCCTTTTTGTGTGTGTATGTTTACCAGATATAGTTTTTGTTGCTCACATACAAAATAATTTAATAAATACTAGAGGGAGGAGTCTTGTCTTTACCTGGGAGAAGAGAGGAATCAAAGGGGGAAAATCGAACTTTTCTCTAACATCTTAAGATCTGTTGTGTCGAGACAAGAATGGAAGGTAAATCTTACTAAATTTCCCAGAGTTTCCTAAGTTTGTCTCAGATGAAGCTAGACTTTTTAAAAACTATTTAAACTATGTGAAAATGGGCAGTTTTGGTTAATGATGATAGATTGAACATACTCATTTATGCCTGTTCTCTCCTGAAACACCAGTAAAATGACAGTGACTGAGCCTTTAGCATACTGTATGGCATAAACTCTCAATGACAAAAAGAGGGGAAGAAGGTATGGGAAGAACACTGGAGGCTGGAAAGCAGAAGGACAACTGGTCCCGGCTGAGGTTAGCAGACCTGAGAGTCTGATTTGTAAGCTGATAGAGCAGAAGAGCAAAGAGATTCACACCTAAGAGCCCCCAAAAGGCTCTGGATCCTGGAACTTCCAAAAGGGTAAAGGTGAGCCTTAAAACAGGCAGATTGGTTGAAAATCTGTAAAAACAAAAGGACCTTAGATCAACCCCACCAACCACATCAGCTGACATATGCTCCTGGCCCATTGCGGGAGATTTACTCATAAAGGAAGCAAGTCAAGGGGACTCTTTGGACTAGTGTGTACCAGTTGGTAGAAGGGGTACTTTCTAGAAAATGAGTGTGAGCATGAAATGACAGTCAACATATGGAACTTTTATACCTCCAGTCCTCTTCCCATTCTGAGCTTCCAGATTCTTGGCCTTCGAGCATGTGCTTTCCAGATAGCAGTATGGTGTTGGGATTTAGAAGGGACTCAACATCCTGTAGCAATTACACACAAGGACTGGTAAGGAATGGAGGGGGTTTATGATGCAAGGAAGGCCTGATGAGGGTGTCCAAACTGCCAGCACTATTTACTGAGCAGCTAGACCTGTGTCACGGAGCAAGCTATAAGTTCTAATGATTCAATGGTGAGGACGATTCACTGGGCCCATCCCCCATACTAGAGGGGAAGGTTGGGGGATGAAACAGCATATACAAAGGCAGATGGTAGTGAAATGGCCTGCTGACTTGGTGGAACTACAAGCAATTCAGTATTGTTGGCATGGAAAGTATAGACACGCAGGGAGTGTGGGAGGAGGTAGACCAAAGAGATGCTATTAAGTTTATGTCCCTCTCCTTTGTATGAGTTCTCTCAAAATAAATCACATAGTTTGAATTTCCATAAATATATCCATTCTGGTTTTCCTTGTTTTCTTTTTTTTTTCCTCATCAGGGGTAATGTTTATTTTATTTTATTTTTACAATTTTAATTCCAGTTAAGGGCAATGTTTTTAAGATCTATCTATGTTGCTATGAAAATAATCTAAACCATTCTTTTGAACTCCTGCTTGATACTTTGAGGTGTTTTATGGTGTGTATTCACCTACTTTTATCTACCTACGGTCCCAGAGAAGGACATCAAAATTACTTTCCACCCCCTCCTCTGACTTGCTCCAAAAAAGAAAAACAGTAATAAATATCCCCAGGCATGTCCTCTGATGAAGCTCTGTGTGAATTTCTTGAGCTTTATACCCTGCGGAGAGACTGCTGGGTACGTGCACCTGTCATGTATTGCTACTTTGCCCTCCATGATGTCTCATCGCTGGGGCGCGATGCCAACAGTATTTTCACATCCCTGCTAATTAGTTTTTCTTCTTCCCTTCCTTCTGTTCCTTCCTTCCTTCCTTCCTTCTTTCCTTCCTTCCTTCTTTCCTTTTTTTGTTCCTTCCTTCTTTCCTTCCTTCATTCTTCCTTCCTTCATTCCTTCCTTCTTTCCTTCCTTCCTTCCTATTTTTCTTTCTTTCATTCTTTCTCCAAAAGTTTTCTTGTACCTCATTAGATTATTAATTATTATTATTTTATAAGTACATTTACAATGAAATGAGATCTATCTGCTTAACAGATTTTCTAAACGCACAGTACAGTGTTATTAACCATAGGCACTGTGTATTACAGATCCCTAAGACTCATCTTGCGTAACTGAAACTTTACTCCTATCTCCCTTCCTCCCAATTTCTGGCAACCATCATTCCATTCTCTGTTTCTATGAGTTTGACTATTTTAGATTCTTCATATAAGTAGAATTATGGAGTATTTACCCTACTGTGACTGGGTCATTTCACTTAGCATAATGTCCTCCAAGTTAATCTATGTTGTTGCATATGGTAGGATTTCTTTCTTTTTAGGGCTGAATGATATTTCATTGTGTTTGAATACATCCCCCCTCCCCCACCCTGGCACACACACACCATACTTTTTAATCCATTCATCCATCACTGGACATTTAGGTTGTTTCTGTCTCCTGGATATTATGAGTAGTGCTGCATTGAACACAGGAATGCAGATAGCTCTCTGAGATCCCGATTTCAACTATTTTGGATATATACCCAGAAATGGGATTGCTGGCTTACATGGTTCTCTTTTCGATATTTTGAGGAACTTCCATACTGTTTTCCATAGTGACCATCTTATATTACCACCAACAGTGAACATTGTATAGGATTCCAATTTCTCCTTATCTTTGCTGACAAAGTTTTAAAAACACAATTTTATAGTTTTTGCTAGTGTGAAACATGTATAGTTTTTCCTGGGTCCAAACTGTCTTTTGCATTTCTTTAAATGCTGATGATTTTGTTTTGTTTGTTTTGTTTTTATAAGGTTTTTTATGTTTATGGATTTTTGAGAGTGAAAGAAACAGAGCACAAGCGGGGGAGGGGCAGAGAGGGAGAAGGAGACACAGAATCTGAAGCAGGCTCCAGGCTCTGAGCTATCAGCACAGAGCCTGATGTGGGGCTCTAATTCACAGACAGCAAGATCATGACCTGAGCTGTAGTTGGCGTTCAACCTACTGAACCACCCAGGTGCCCCTTAATGCTGATGATTTTGAATACCTCTTCATCAGTTTGTTAGCTTCTGAGGCTTCCCCTTCTGAAATTGTTCACATCCTGTGGCCGTATTTTTACTGGGGCAGCTCTCTGTTTCTTGTTGATTTGTATGATTTTCTAAAATATTTTAGATATTAATCTCTTATTAGCAGCTTATGTGGGAACTGGGGACTGCCCTTTAACTGCAAGCTTTGCCTCAAGAGGCAGCCATAAAGTCTCAGGAGCAAAACAAACAAAAAAAAATGACCTTGAGACTTGAAACAAAATATACTGCTGGTGATCCTCTGTGTGACATATACTTGCTTATGATCCCAAGGACCACTGGGGTCTTCTCGTTGTTAAGTCTCCTGGTGTTTGCCTTCATTCACAAACCTCCCCTTTTTCACTTCCTTCACCTGCCTAATTTTTAGCGAGGCACAGCATCCAACTCTCATTACCATTCTACCTTTAGTACACAGGTGAAAAATGTTTTGTTGCTGAAAAATTGGAAAATATGAAAACTGATAACAAATTATTAAAAGCCACCCACAACTCTGCCACCCAGAGATGATTCCCGTTAATCTTTTAGGATGTATTTCACTCCCTGGAGAGAATGGCTGAAAAGACATAAGCATCATTATAATAAATGGGCCTCCTTCCACGACTGTGCTCTATATAAATCTCTCTTGTAGAACTTCCTATATTTTACTATAATTATTTCTTCAATAACTCTTTGTTAATAACTATTTATTATAGTTATTTGTTTAGAGATTGTTCGGACAGGAGTCAGTGGACTTATGTTTTAGTTCCATCTTTGATTTTCCAAAGCTTCTCTCTCTCTCTCTCTCTCTCTTTTTTTTTTAAAGGAGAGGAACTAGAAAGCCATGCCGTCGTTTTCACTTTCTTCTGCAAGTGACTGGGAGCCACTGGAGGATTTGAAGTGGTTGAATTAGCCAAAATAATTTTGGTAGAGAAAGTTCTCCCTGGAAGCAATGATACATACGTGTAAGTGAATGAAAAGAACATTTGATAAGTCCAAGGCGTGGAACTTGATATAAAGGTATCATCTAACGTACTTCACTGAATCCTTTTAGTTCTCTGGCTTAGAGATGATCATCCACAACTTAGAGGTAACAACGTATACCTCAGTGAGGTTAAGCCATGTTCTCAAGGACACAGAGCTAGGAAGTGTTGGTGTAGGGAGTTAGATCCCATATGATCTCCTTGTCTCGAGCATGATTTCTTTCCAGGCACAGAGGCTGGTTCAAAAGGTACTTAAGCTGTGTAGGTAAGATCAGTTCCCATTTAAGAGTAAGAAGTTCAAGTGTGTAGCAAGCTACAGTTTTATAGCAGCAGCCTTAGCTAGTTGGTGACTGTCCACAAGGGTATTTCCCTATGACTCATACACGGCAGGGGAATCCTGAGGGAAGCTCAGCTTTTACTTCTTGAATTTCAGAGTCCTGACCGATACTCAGATAGCCGTCTGAGTCCTTGCCAACAAAGATTGGAGGAGGGACGTTGGGTAAGTCCCTTTCTCTTTGGACCTCAGTTTTCATAACCACAAAAGATTAACAATCTATGAAGTTTTCTTTAATTAGAAAGGATCTCTGGTACTGCCTAATGTGATACTTAATTCTTGTGGAGCTTAATGATGATATTAGTGATTTGTAGGAATTAAACCAACAGAATATCATTACACACAGAAGTGGTTGGAAAAAGGCTGTAGGAAAGGCATAGGAGATAGATACATGCTCTTAGTCATCTTGTATATATTCACTCGACTGTATGATTCATGTAGGAGGGACATGCCTAGGATGGTATGTTTGTTCATCCTACATCTCAGTCTGTCACCAGCACCTTATATATAGGCGGCCAAACTATTTTGTTGAAAGAAAGAATGAAAGGCAGTAAGGTACTTGTCTCCTAAGATCTGTCTTCCCCTTCTCCCTCAGTAATGTAGTATGTAAAAGCTACTGGAAATAGTAGTCCAGGACAAAACCTCATTCCCTAGACTTCCTTGTGAGTTGGATGTTGCCACGTTATCAAATTCTTACCAATGGAACGTACATGGAATTAGTGTTGGCATTCTTTTCAGGAAATATTCCTAAAGAGAGGAACATGATTTTCTCCTTCTTATTTGTCCTTCTGGCTGACTAAGATAAAACAGATATATGGAAAAAACTATTTGGCTCTTGGATCACAAGCTGGATGCTGCATGTTGAGAATTGCAGAGCTGTAAAATGGGTGGAGTCTGGGTATCTGATGATATTCAAACCCTGAACTTGGTATGCTTTTTTTTTTAATGTTTATTTATTTTTGAGAGAGAGCAGGATAGAGCACAAGCTGGGGAGAGGCAGAGAGAGAGGGAGCCACAGAATCCAAAGCAAGCTCCAGGCTCCGAGCTGTCAGCACAGAGCCCAACATGGGGCTAGAACTCATGGACCAAGAGATCATGACTTGAGCCGATGTTGGATGCTCAACTGACTGAGCCACCCAGGTGCCCCTTGAACTGCTATGTTAACATAAGCATGAGACAGAAGTATATTTCTATTTTGCTTAAGAATTATTGGTTTTGGTTTACTTTTTGTTGAATAGCTGAACCAAATATAAGAGAATGTTAAAATAACATATGATCTTCATAATTTTTATTTCAAAGAGCAGCTGATAAAAAAGTATTTTGAGCATGGTCATCATAAAGTTCACAATTATACACAGCATATCTGATTTGGGGGATGGCCAGGGAATGCCTACCCAGTTGGCCAATAGTTAATTTTTAGCAAGGCCAGTAATTTTCGTATAAATTCATACAAGTTTGGCTAGGACAATAACTTGAATATTTTACACCAAGTTTCTAAACTGATCCTTTTGCTTTCACTGAAAATTTTTATATTTCTATTCATTAAATGAGGTTGTTAATATAAAAGCAACTCATTTGCTCTGAGTGGAGTGAGGTTGGGGAAAAAATAAAAAGATAACCAGTTGTTCCAAGCCATTTATTTCATAGGATATATTTTTGTCATTGGTTTAAAAACACAATAGTCATATATTATATTTTATATATTGATAAATGTTATAAAAATAATGGCTAGGAATTTTATAAGTCAGATAAAAAGTATAAATCCAAGATAGTCATCACATCAAACTAGAAAAACACAAAAGCACACAAAGAAATATATTAATTAAATTTCTGAAGCACTTGGGTGGCTCAGTTGGTTGTGTGTCCAACTTTGGCTCAGGTCATAGTCCCATGGTTCATGGGTTCGAGCCCCGTGTTGGGCCCTGTGCTGACAGCTCAGAGCCTCGAACCTGCTTCAGATTCTGTTTCTTCCTCACTCTCTGCCCCTCCCCCACTCATGCTCTTTTTCTCTCTCTCTCAAAAATAAACATTTAAAATTTGTTTTTCTAAAAATAAGTAATGAAGAGAAAAATCTTTAAAACAACCCAAAAAAATCTGTATAGGGGAGAACAAATATATAAATCCAGTTTCTCACCAGCAAATGTGCATGCCAGAAGAATGGAAAGTGCTGGAAGAAAAAAGAAAGTAAACCTATTCTTCTGTATGTGACAAGAATGTCCTTCAAAACTGAAGGCAAAATAAAAGTGTTTTTATTTTTGTTTTGTTTTAAGAAAACAACTGAGAGAGTCTGTGGCTAGTAGGCTTGCATTATAAGATATATTAAAAAAATAGACTCTTCAGAATGAAGGAAAATGATAACGGTATAAATTTGGATATGCAGAAAATAATGAAAAGCTCTATAAATGGTAAATATAAAATATATTTTTATTTGCAACGTTCATGAAATTTCTGTAAAAATCCTTAGTGAGTGAAAGAAAAATCATACCAAATGCATACTTTACCTCTGTAATCTTTATATGTTACAATGTCTTCAGAGATAGAATATATAGATTGGTGCCCAAAGGAGTAGCCGTGGTGGTAATCCTTGCTTGGGGAATTTATACAAACATTTGAATTCTGAGTGTTTAGAGGTCTTGGTTTTCAAAGGAGAATACATTCAAGGGAACACAGGGACAGACCCATTGAAATATCCTACAACTGTTTCCAGGGCACTTTGGGCATCTTGTGCCAAGAGACCATCAGGCAAGAAGAGGAGTCACCATCCTCTTAGGGGTAATTATGTCTCATCATAGGCGGGGTAGTTGCTCAGTGGAGGTAAGAAGGAAGGTTTGGTCTCCAGGTGATCTACTTTGGGATCCTTAGTGTTCCTTTGCCCCATCCTGATAGTAAGTGGACAAATGCAGCAGTCAGAGTAAGAAGAGCATGATGGCCATGGCCTCAGACCCTTCCAGAATGAGTATATCATGCCATTGGGTAAGCCATCAAGAGTAGCAGAGATTGTAACTGAAGGCAATGGGAATCTAGCAATCGTAGCAGAGCAGGGAATGATGGGTATCACTTAAAGCCCTGGGACAATCTGTAGTGTGGTAGGGGCTGTGGTTTTCCCATAAGCCTTTTAGACTCCTAAAGTAATGTTCTCAGAACTTACATAAAGAAGTGGATCCAAAGAGCACAATAAAGTAGAATCCATGAATACCGTGCTATGCCTGCCACCCAGATCTTCTTTCAGGACTATTTCCTTAGAAGTGAGGAATCCTGCTGGGAATCAGCCATCACCTGCCATTGGCCTCCACAGGAAAAAGCTGCCTCGCTCAAGATCAGGTTTCCCTTCATGGGGGCAGACCACATCCAAAGAGCTCAAGGAAAAGAAAGCCTAAGCTGTCCAGACTGGGTATATATGAGGGGTTTAGAAGGATGTCTCTATTTCTACATAAGAGGAGACTAGAGGGATGTCTCTATCTCTATTTCAGTGAGGAAGAGGAGAAATCAGGGGGAGAAGGGACTAGAGAGATGGTCTGTGGCTGAGGACTACCTGGGGTGAAGCTAGAGTGACTGGGTGCAGGTTGTGCAGCATGCCATTGTTGAAGCGGGCGGGCCCTATCACGATCCAGTGCCCTGTTCTCCATCTCATGCCCCCTTGGTCTATGACACATGGATAACCTGTCCAGGTGTTGATCTTGGAAAAAGCATCTCACAGGAATTTTGGGGGCAGAGTGGACATAAGAAGGTTTCACAAGGGACATGTCAAATACTCGATTTGAAGTTGTTGGAATGTAACCCTTTTCCTATCTCCTAGGTAAATCTTCAAGTAAGTGTATTGTACTTATCAGCTCTATGCAAGATGCTGTGTGTGTGTGTGTGTGTGTGTGTGTGTGTGTGTGTGTGTGTGCAGAAGTTGAAGAAAAGTTGGATTTCTTGTCTGGGTTGTAGCAATGTGTAATAAACAGCACTTGCAGAATCAGGAACCCACATTTGGAGACATCGGAATGCACCACCCTCGCCCAACGCCCTTCCCCAGGAAATCTACAGAAATTTTATAGCCGTTGTTTTCTGTGGAGCATGGAATTAATTGTTTCAGCTGACTTTATCTGGATTTTAGAGAGCAGGGAGGAAGCATGTAAAATCAAGATTGCATTTCATTATTTTGGTGCCTCCAGCAAGATGCATTGATAAGTTCATTTTATGGATGTCTGTCTCATGCTCAAGGAAGCTGCTATTGCATTGCTGGTAATTTACACAAATCATTGAGCTTCTAAGGAAGTAGTTTAAAATAGCCATTATATGAGCAAATGGAGATTCTTATCTCTTGGATCCAAAGCAAACACTTCATTTATGCACTGTATCTTCTGGACTATATTTTTATAGACTGTAATTGGATGAGCTAGTTGAGTGCAATGTGTGGTATGAAAGGGTAAACAGAGGCTCTGGGTTCAATAACCAACTCTCATGCTAAGTTGCTGTGTGACTTTGGGTCCTCTAGCCCTCTCTGATATATAACTGTCTTGTGATAGAGAAGTGTTAAAGAAAAATGGTCTTAGGCACCTGTAGCAATTAGGACTAAATTAGTTATATGAAACAGTGATTCAAATAGGATAGAAATGTCCTTTTTCCTCATGGAGCGATCTCAAGACCCTTGGTCGCCAATCCATATATTCTTCCTTTGAAGACATAGTCATGGATTTAGAGTATGCATTGCATATATGCTGCAGAACATTCTCCATAAATGCCGGAGAAACATAACCTGAGTGATATAGACATTTTTAAATTTCTAGTAGATAAAGAAAGCAAAAGCAACAAGTGAAATTAATTTTAATAATATATTCTATGTAACTCAATCATGCAATCAATGTAAAAAATTATTCATGGGGCACCTGGGTGGTTCAGTGAAGTGACTGACTTTTGATTATAGCTCAGGTCACAATCTCACAGTTCATGAATTTAAGCCCTGTGTTGGGCTCTGCGCTGACAGTGAGGATCCTGCTTGGGATTCTTCCTCTTTCTCTGCTCCTCCCCTGCTTACACTCTCAAAATAAATACATACATACATACATACAAACTTTAAAAACAGTTATTCATGAGATATTTTACATTTCTGTTTTCATACCAGATCTTCAAAATTCAATTTGTAGTTTCAGTTACAGCAAGCACATGTCAATCTGAAGCAGCCTCATTTTCAGGGCTCAATAACCACATGTGGCTAGCGGCCACCCTGGAAGACAATACAGTTGTAGATTGTGTCTACTAGAACAATAGCACCATTGTATGAACAGACAAATTACTTTGTTACAAAAGACTCTGCTAATTAATTCATGCAGATTTAACTAAGTCTATATAAATATGAAAGAGAACATTATCTACCCCCACCCACCCACCCACCCCCACATCCCTGAGGATGACTATGGATAAGTGACCATAGCTGTTGACTTTCTGGATCATCAGAGGTCTCACTAGATGCTCAGACCAACTAACCAAATCAGGTCAAACTGGCTGGTGTCACACTATGCCACTTACCAGTAATATCAACAAGAGTAAGATGCTCAATTCCTCTGAGCCCAAGTTCCTTAC
>PJEM01015003.1:0-32066 GCA_004023845.1 Helogale parvula | reverse complement strand
CTCTCTCTCTGCCCTTCCCCCACTCATGCTCTGTCTCTTAAAAAATGAATAAACATTAAAAAAATTTAAAAATAAATAAAAATGCTCTTTATCAGATTAAGGATATTTCTTTTTATTATTGATTGATGGACAGTGTATATCATGAATAAATGTTGAATTTCATCAGATGTTTTCGGCATCAGTGGACATGATCACGTGTTTTTCTCCTTTATTCTGTTGCTATTGCAAGTTACAGTGGTTGATTTTCAAGTTTAAACCAACCTTGCATTTCTGGAATAAACTCTATTTCATCAAGAAGCACTATCGTTTAAATACCTCTGGATGTGATTTACTCATGTTTTAGTTAGGAAATTCATCTACATTCATGAGAGATATAAGCCTGTAAATTTCTTTTATATTAATATTCTTGTCAACTTTTCATATCAGGGGTTGGCTGCCTTACCAAGGGGATTGGGAGGTGTTCTCCTTTTCCTGGTTCTCTACAAGAGTTTGAATAAGACTGGTACTATTTTTTCCTTAAAGGGTTGGAAAATGACTGCTGAAGCCATATGAGTCTGGAGTTTCCTTTGTCAGGAGGTTTTTAATTTCAGATTTGGTTATTTTAATCAGTATGGGATTCTTTGGATTTCCCATTTCTTCTTGAATTAGTTTTGGTAAATTGTGGTTTTTAAAGTATGTGTCCATTTCACCGAGGGTGTCCTTTTTGTTGGCTAAAAGTTGTTCGTAATACCCCGTTATCCCACCTAAAATGTCCTTAGGATCTGTAGTGATGGCCCTCTTACATTTCCAGCGTTGAGGTGAAAACCATTTGGGGTTATTTTTTCTGTGTTTCTTTTATTTCCTGTAATTAGTCTCGACGTGATTATCGATTTTGTTCATCTTTCAAACGCCTACTCCGGCTTTGCTCTCTGGTAGCTGTGTCGTCCCTGCCTTCTCTAGATCACCGATGGCAACTCTTCTCTTGATTACAGGTGTCCTTCCATTTTCTTTAGACTTCATTCCCCGGGTTTTTCCAGTTTCATGAGACAGAAGCTTAGATCACTGACTTTAATTAGAAAAAAATTTTTAGTTTATTTATTTTGAGAGAGAGAGCGTGGGAGGGGCGGGGGGTTGGGGGAGAGAGTCCCAAGGAGGTTCCTCACGGTCAGCACAGAGCCTGATGCAGAGCTCGATCCCATGAACTGGAGACGGTGACCTGAGCCACAACCAAGAGTCAGAAGCTTAACTGCGTGAGCGGCCCCGGCGCCCCCGGCCACCTTGTTTTCTAGCTCATGCATTTAACGCTAAAAATCCTCACTTAGGTGCTTCCTTGGTGGTTCCTCACAAGTTTCAATACATTTATTTTCATGATCATTCAGTTCAAAGTGTTTGCCAACTTCCATCGGGAGGTTTCCTCTGGTCCGTGACTTAGTTATCCAGAAGCATGTCGCTGAATTTCCAAACACTTGGGGATTCTCCAGTTATCTTTCTGTTATAAATTTCTTGTTTAATTGCACTGTGGTCAGAGAAGGCACAGAGAATGGAACGTGTGATTTTAGCCCTTTGAAATCTACTGAGAGACTTGCCCTGGGCCTCGCATATTTCAGTCCCTGGTCCACGACTCCACGCATCCGTTCCTCCCCCCGCCATGGATACCGTGTGTTCTAGAACTCGGTCACTTGTCATTGCTTCACATAGTTAACATTTCTTCGTTTCTTCCTGCAGCTTGGTGCTTTTATCTGGGGTCATTTTCTTGCGGCAGGAAGGACTTCCTAGGAGATTTCTCGCGTGTCGATTTCCTGGTGACTCATTCTCTTAGCTTTTGAAGACACAGTACTTTTAGCCTTCATCTCTGAAAAATATCACCTTCAAAAAGACTGGCAGGGCTTTTTTTTTTCTTTCATCAGTTTAATTTTTTTAATGTTTTTATTTATTTTTGAGAGACAGAGAAAGACGGAGCATGAGCAGGGGAAGGACAGAGAGAGAGAGGGAGACCCAGATTCCGAAGCAGACGCCAGGCTCCAAGCTGCCAGCACAGAGCCCGACGCGGGGCTCAAACCCATGACCCGCGAGATCATGACCTGAGCTGACGTCGGACACTTAAGGGATGAGCCACCCAGGCGCCCCTTTCTTTCAGCAAGTTAAAGATGCCGTTCCGTGGTCTCCTGGGTCACAAGACTGCGAAATGCCTCACACAGCTGCCGGTGACCCTGGCCGGTCGTGTTGTCTTCCACGCATCATTCCAATTGTAGCTTCGGCCCTGCAAAAACACGAGGATAATGTAGTTTTTAATACATTTATACTTGTCCTTTAATAAGAGGAAAATGCCTGGGGGGCTCAGTCGGTTACGCATCTGACTTCAGCTCAGGTCATGATCTCCCGGTTCGTGTGTTCGAGCCCCACGTCAAGCTCTGAGCTGACAGCTTGGAGCTTGGAGCTGCTTCACATTCTGGGTCTCCCTGTCTCTGCCCCTCCTTTGCTCATGCTCTGTCTTTCTCAAAAATAAACATTAAAAAAATTTTTTTAAAAGAAAGAATGAGGGGTGCCTGGGTGGCTCAGTCGGTTAAGCCTCCGACTTCAGCTCAGGTCAGATCTCACGTTCGTGGGTTCAAGCCCCGCGTCAGGCTCTGTGCTGACAGCTAGCTCAGAGCCTGGAGCCTGCTTCCGGTTCTGTGTCTCCTTGTCTCTCTGCCCCTCCCCCTCTCATGCTCTGACTCTCTCTGTATCAAACATAAATAAAACATTAAAAAAATAATAAAAGAAAGAACGAAAAGAAAATCACCTTTCTTTCCAGCGTCTCTGTTAATTCCCGCCTTTAAATGAGGAGCAGACAGAATCTCTCACATTCTCTGGTTGTTGGTTTTTTGGTTTTTGGTTTTTGCTGTGAGTTTCCAGAAGGGTCCCCATGAATAATGCCTCCTTCCCTTACTCAAGTCCCGAAGAAGCTAAGAAGCAAAGCAGGGAAGAGCAGGTACAATGCCAAAGCCCTTCTGTTTTAGACCCGGAGGTGCCCCGCCGAGGACGGAGGTGGGTATTTGGGGCGAGGACCCTTGCTCCCACACCACGCTGGGCACACCCCACACGTCTCCCCGACCCGCTCAGAGCCCCGGCCTCTCGGGCAAGTGCCATGAGCTTCACCTGACACCCAGGAGACCCAACTTCTAAGAATTAAGCCAGGGTCCTACCAGCTTAAAAGTCACCAAGTCAGGATTGAAATCCCGTGGTCACAACAGCACGGGGTCTTAAAGGCGGACCGGGTTCCAGTCCCCGAGGATGCTCGCCGCACCGCCGGCTTGTTAACCGGAGGAGAATGTATTATGTGTTTATGTGTGTGGCCTCAGAACAGCGGGCCACCCTCTCCAGGTCACCGTACTCCAGGGACAAGTGCCTCTCCTCCGCTCCGCAGAGGGTCCGGATCGTCCCCACCGCGGCCTCCTACGTGCTGTTCCCTCGGTCAGCATGCTTGTCCCAGCCTCTCCACCCGGCTCGCTCACCGTCACCGTCACCTTAAATGTCCCCTTTCCAACAGTCCGTTTTGACCCCCTCCCAACCCAAACCTGTCCCCCTTTATAACTGTCCACAGCCTTCTTTTTTTTCTTTCTAGAACTTACCATACTTTGCAATCACATAATGAGCCCTCTTGCGATTCATGTCGTCTTGTAATGTATCCGTGTTGCCTCTTTTAGACCGCAAGCGCCCCAGAGGCGTGGGCACATCTGTTAGGTTCCTGGCCGTGCTCCCGGCCTCCGGCCCTGAACTTGGCACCATCAGTCGTTTCTCATGCTCACGGAGCCTCCCCTGCTCCGTCCTCCCGGCACACCTTCCTCTCGCTCCTCCCTGGGTGGGGGTGGGGTGGGGGGTCTGCCAGCTGCCTCCCCACTTGGCCAGCACCTCGCGGGTCTAGTGCAGACAAGCCAGGGAATTTTCCCGGAGCCGCGCAGGTGAGCGGTGGTGGCTGCCCAGCGACTGGGCTCCGTAGCACGTTTACCTGAGTCATCTCTGGCAGAGCCCCGCCGGGCTCCGGGTCGGAACACGCGTGTGAGGCACAGCGACTCGGTGGCCTGGCAGCAAGACGGGGCGCCTGGGGGGCTCAGGCGGTTGGGCGTCCGGCTTCGGCTCAGGCCATGATCTCATGGCTCATGGGTGTGAGCCCCGAGTTGGGCTCTGTGCTGACAGCTCAAAGCCTGGAGCCTGCTTCAGATTCTGTCTCCCTCTCTCTGACCCTCCCCTGCTCTCACTGTCTCTCTCTCTCTCTCTCTCTCAAAAATAAATAAAAACATTAAAAAAAATTAAAGGCAGACAGGGGAGGCGGCGCAGATGCCAGGGAACGGAGCCTGGAAGTCACCGGAGTGACTGCCCGGCAGGAGCAATAAATACACTTAGAGCACAAAATACAGATAAAAATAGTGTGATGTCTGGGGGCATCAGTTGCTACAAAGCAGCCTCGCTTCTGGGTCCCCCTCCAGCATGGCCTGCATTCTTTTTTCTTTTTAATGTTTATTTATTTTTCGGAGAGAGAGAAAGAGCATGAGTGGGGAAGGGACAGAGAGAGAGAGACACACGGAATCCAAAGCAGGGTCCAGGCTCCGAGCTGGCAGCACAGAGCCGGATGTGGGGCTCGAGCCCACGAACCGCAGATCATGACCTGAGCCGAAGCTGGACACTTAACTGACTGAGCCGCCCAGGCGCCCCACAGCCTGCATCCTTCAAAGATGCTTTTCTTCTGTTTTTCTTTTTTTGTTGTTCTTTTTGGTTTGGGTGATGCCAGCACAGCTGTTGGAGGCACAGCCAGTCAAATCCACCGCATCCCTTGCAAGAGGTGCACAGACGTCGTTTGAAAACGGCTCCCAGCAAGTACCTTCCGCAGTGAACACAGGGACCTACAGCCGCTGACCCGACGGCTGCTGGTCTGGACGCATCCTCTCGGGGTTCTGGGTCTGCTTCCTGGGGAGGATGCGGGAGTAATAGCGCACGCCTGGTGCCGTGCGTGATGGGAACAGGACCCCGCGGGACGCCAGGTCCTCCCCCGAGCTGGCCGTCCTCCCGGGGAGTCAAGGCCCTGGTTACAATGTATCATACGCTCGCTCCATCCGAACTATGGACGTGGGTCTGAACCACAGCTTTTCCTGAGAACCTACAAGGCGAGAGAAAGGACCTCGTAGGCTCGTAAGTGACGCGGCCAAGGTCACAAAGCTGGTCAGAGGCTGAGCTGGAGTTAAAAGGCAGAGTTTCTCTTTTTTTCCCTCTCTTTGCTCTTTAACACCCCCAACCTCCCCCCGCCAAGAAGCGTTAATGAGTTCAACTGTTAGAAATGCGACTTTTTATGCTCAGTCTCTCCTATGGAGAGTTACTGTCGGGCTTTCCTTCCCCTACACACACCTCCTTCATTCCTCTGTCGGAAAGTGGGGTGAGGGGGGCGGCCACACACGGGGGGTCAGGCAGGCCTCCGCTAACTAGTCTAGCCGGGTAAGAGTTAGCTAGCGTGTACACACTTGACCTCAGATTGCTCCCTCCTGGGTGACCTCCCACCCAGTCCACACTCCGTTAATCTCCCAGCACAGCCCGTCCTCCCAGGGGTCTGCCGGGCAAGTTAGGCCACTGACTAACTGTAGGGAAAAGTGCAGAACTCGGGGCTCAAAATGGCCCCAACCTGTCCGTGCCCCGTGAAGTGGCTTAGACTGAAGGCGTGAGTATCCCAGTTAAGCCATGAAGTAGCCTAGAAATCCACGTCTCTGCAGCCGATGGGAGGGGTGTGAAGGGGAGGGCGTCACTCCTTCATTCACGGGTCCGTTCCGCAGAGCCTGTCACCAGCCGAGGACTGGACTTAGGCCGTAGTTTGGATTCACCTGAGTTCCAGCTTATACACTGTTTTAAGTTGTTTTTTAAATGTTTTATTTATTTTTGAGAGAGAGAGAGACTGTGTGAGCAGGGGAGGGTCAGAGAGAGAGGGAGACACAGAATCCGAAGCAGCTCCAGGCTCTGAGCTGTCAGCACGTGGGGCTAGAACCCACGAACAGTGAGATCATGACCTGAGCCAAAGTCGGATGCTCAACCGACCGAGCCCCCAGGCGCCCCCCTACACTGTTTTAAAGAGAGGATGTGGAGGGATGGAGGGAGGAGGGCGTCAGCCAGGCAGGCACAGATGCTGAGAGCCGGTAGCTGGAGAGAGAGGGCATGGAAGGCGGAGGGTGGCTGGGCAGGAAGGGGGGCGGCAGAGCTGGGCGAGGCAACAAAGGTGGTTGAGCTCCTGGTGTGGCGCGGGGGCCCTGCTGGACCGTGGCCGCCGGGGACCCTTGTATCAGGTCCTGACGATCCCGTGTGCTCTGTGCTCCGCACATTCCCTCACTGGGCAGCACAAGGGCCCAGCTGGCATTGGCGGGAACAGGGGTGCCCGAGTCTGAGGAGGGGTGCAAACTGCGAGCTGGCCTGGAGAGAACACAGAAAGGTGGTGAAGGCCCCGTGGAGAGACAGAACCAGCAGGAGACCGCTGCAGGCTGTGCCTTGGTGGGGGGGGGAGGGGCACAGCTGGAGCCGGGCCAGGGGTCTCCCCCACAGCAGCCAGCAGGCTGGGAAGCTGGCGCTCAGTTGCCCTGGCAACGTGGCTGCCCAGGTTCAAGGAATTATAATGAAAAAGCCTCATGCAAATGAGGTAAATTACAATTAGGAGGAAGCACAGCGGGTCTGTCCTTGAGGGAGTGCTGGGGGGAGGGGCTCTGCAGCAGACAAAGAACTGGCATCATGTGCGTGCAGCCCGCGGGCCTGGGCGCCGGGTCCCTGGTCCTGCAGCCCTGCTGGGACGCCCCTGACTCTGCGGGGTCCAATGAGCAGCACGCAGCACGGCTGTGGGTCCCTGCAATGCCGCCGCTACACAGAACAGACGGAGCAGGGCCAGTGACTCGGGTGACTGGGATGTGTCTCCTTTAGAAGGAGAAAATACAGGCGTCTAGAGCTTTGGTGACGCCCAGGCTGTAGGTGGTGGAAACGGATGTGAGTGAGCGGGTGTCTCCAGGATCAAGCCCGCGCTGGGAGTCCCTGGCGGGCAGCCATCTGCCCCTCTACATCCCCCCCAGATTCTTCCCTAAAGACCAGCTTTCCCTGGTCTGACCTGGGAGCAGCTCCCACCTGAAACCCACCTCCCAAGGCCTGCCCGGCCACAGGGTCCCCGTCAGCTCAGCGTCTCGCTCGGTGCTATTCGCTGCCCTTGGGACCGAAGTGAACAGGGAAGAGGACTCGGTGAGTAACAGAGAATTAAAGAAACAGGAAGAGCTGAAGCCGGACCACCGGAAACCACCGGAAGACCCTCAGCAAGGCGGGCTAAGACGCCACATTTGTAAAACAAGAACAGAGCTGGAATTTTCCCAGAGCAAGAGAGAGATCCTGTCTGTGGGGCGAGAAACAAAGGAATCCGTTTAGTGCTATAGTGGGAGGCGGGAGGGGAGAGGGAGACAGAGGGTGGGGAGAACGGAGTTCCAAAAACTGGGGGGCCCCGAGCTCCGTGTGGGTGGGCGCGGCCTGGGGGGGCCTGTGCGCCCGGACCTGGTGTCCTCCACCCGCAGACCAGACCAGACCAGACCGAGACCTGCCTCAGCTGCTCCCCGTCCTGTCCCCCGCCCCCATGAGAAAGGTCCCCAACCTGTCCTTGGCCCCAGGGGTCAAGGGGCAAGCTGTCTGATTTCCCTCTGGCTGACCCCGTCTTGAAAGAGAGTCTTTACCCCCCAGAGCGGACGATGGAAACAGAAAGGCATTGTGTCCAGGTTTGCAGCCTGCAGCCCCTTCCACGGGGGCAGGGGTGGGTGGGCGCGGGCGCCAGTGTTTGTCTTCCTGACCCACAGATAGCCCGCATGGTGCTCTGACTTCCAACCGCCCCCCAGGCCAGAATGCGCTGCTATTGTTTTATCTCAAGAAGTGACCTTCGTGTGGAGTTCAGGGTCGACCCTGGAAAATATTAGTCACGGAAATGAGCGCCCGGTGAGAGCCTGGGCTCAGACCCGAGAAGGAGCGGCTGATGAGGCTGACAGCAGGGCCGCCGTGGGCCAGCACGTGGACCCCGGGCCGCAGGCACAAAGATGCGGAGAGGAAGTAGCCCAAACCCTACAGCGCAGACAGCTGAGGGGGAAACTGAGGCAGCGAGGTCAGGAGCCGCAGCACCAGCATTTGCTGGGCAGACTCTTTGCGCTTCGGCCTTATGCTCTGCAGCCTCTCAAGACTTTGAAACCTGTATGTTCTCCGATGGGGGTTAATCAAGAGACTATATTCTAACACCACCTGCTTCGATTATCTTGGATCTTTCTCTTTTGCAATGTCCAGGCCGCGGGGTCCCCTCCTTAGAAAAGCTAGCGAGGATTTCACTTCTCGTATACGTATCGGAGCCTGTGGAATATTAACTTATTAACAAGCCGCCGCAAGACAAGGAATATTCCGTTCGCCAAGGGATTTTAAGCGGCTCCGTTTGACTCTCCTGTCCAAGCCCTCCCGTCTCCAGTCACGTCAACCCCGCCATTTCCTCTCGTTTCTGAGATGGCAGGGAGACGGACTCCAGGGATTTCTACAGCCTTCAAGGCCTCGCTCCTTTGCTTGGCGGGCCGAGGCTCAGGTGGGGAGAGGGAGGCGATGTTTGGTCGGGGTGGGGGCGGGCACAGCGCCCGCTCCCTGCTCACCCGCCAGGCACCTTCGCCGTAGGTGAAGAGCCCAGCCTTGGGAACAGTTCATAAGAACTGTTGGTCATGTTTTGCCCGGAAAACTTGCGTGGGTAGGACGTGAGCTAGGCTCGCGCCCTGAAAACCTGGGTCAGATTGCAGACAAGAGAGGGCCGAGAGGGGAGGGGTTTTTAGTGATTTCTCACGGTTCAGGCTCTGGGCCAGCTCGATTCCACTCGGGACATCCTAACATTCCCACCTAAAACTTCAGACCCCCAGCCAGTTTCAGGCGCAAGGACTCCTGGGATCAGTAAAACGGGCCATTTCAGTTGCTCTCCTCCCCGCCCCGTGAGTCCATCCGTGCAGAACGCACTGGCAGTGGAAGCTGGGCCTCCCTAAGTTAATATTCCACAGGCTCCGATACGTATATGAGAAGTGAAATCCTCGCTAGCTTTTCTAAGGAGGGGACCCCGCGGGGGCGGCGGAGCGGGGCCGTCAACACCCCTGAGCTGTTTGCCTTCGGTGCGTTTCGCTACCACGGGAAGGTCGGTGGGAGTTTTGGACGCTGGCACCTGCTATGAAACAATGGCTTCTCCCCTGACTTGTACACCGGCCAGGGCCTGGCTCAGCCTCCGTGTCCAGGTAACGCCTTCCTGAACCCCCTGGCATGGGAGCCCCCAGCCCTCTCTTCTGCCCCGGTTACAGCACTCGCTTCGATGGCCGTCCCGACAGCTAGCCGGTTGGGCCGGGGGTTTCCAGGGCCCAGGCCTGTGTCTCATCCCCTAGGAAGCCTTCCTCTTCTGCAGGCAGACGGCTCTCACCCTGAAGCCTCGCCTGACTGCGGTCGGTGCGTCTCAGACCCAGGACAGGGCCGCGACTGCAGAAGACCAGGAACCCTAAACATCGAAGGGCGTTTCCTGATGTGGGTAAACGGTTCTGGCCGCCTGGGTTTCTGCTTGCTGGAAACCACCGGCTCTCCCTTTCCGTCTTTCCCCAGCAAACAGATCCCCCCCCCTCCATTTCTTTTGTAACCCATCCCCCGAAAGGAACAGGACACGATCCTCCCCACTGGAAGAAGCTCAGCAGCAGTGCCAGATCAGAGCAAACGGAGCCGGGCGCTGCATCGGAATCTACGTCCATCCTGTTCTCAGCCGCCTACGTGCGTCTGTCTGACCAGATTCCTCTGTGACTTTCGCGCCCAGGAAATTTGACTGGCTGCCATTTGGGCCGTTGTGGATAAACGGGCTTTCACTCGGCACGGCCGGAAACCCCCATCCTTATGCACCTGCCCGTCGTGAGCCCTGCCGTCTGCGGCACGGCCCGTCCGAGGCCCTGAAAGCACTGACGTTGTCTAAGTCAGCTAAGAACACAAATCAACACTTTGGTTTGTCTGTGTGAAGCTGATGGCATGTGCCCTATACGTGCATGTGTGGGCACAGCATCTGTCAATAAAGCACAGGCGTTGGCGGGCGCGGTGTTCTTTGGTGAGGCCTGAAGGCGTCATTGGCGGGAGGTGGTGGGATTACAGACTGATCCCCGAGGTATCACATGTCGGATTTCAGTGGGAATGGGGAGGAAAGGCCGGAGCAGAAATGCCTCCTTTAGAATATATCCATTCATCATTTTCTCCTTTGCAAACACTGAAAAAAAGCCCGAGGAGCTGTGTGCGTTTCCTTGAGAGGAGCCCTTCAGTCCGCCGAGAGATGAGGTTCGCTCTGATGTCAAGGTTACTAAGGAAACGATGTATGCTTATGAATCGCAAAGCAAATAGACACATAAAACGTGAGTAAATCATTAATTCATTATGTTATTATTGATGGGATCTGGAGAGGCTTACCTATTCCGTCTTCATTCCAAGTTCTCGAAAGTTTGCTTTCATCAGAGAGCAAACACTCGGATGGCCACTTTATGGATAATTATTCCCTCTCTGCCTCACTCTAGAGGCCGAGGAAGATTGGCTCTCAGATTTTAATGGATCAAAGAAAATGGTAAACCGGGTAAGAGACGTGTGCTTCGTGGTTTTGGGGGTGGGGTGGGGTTTTTTTTTTCTTTTTCTAATTGGCGGCTGCGGTTTCTGTCGAGAATGGAAAATGCATTAAGGACACTTTGACTTAAACACAAAGCACCTTTCAGTTGGACAAACAGATTTGAGTAGAGGCAAAGCCCCTCTGTTTGACCCACGACGAAGTCCGGATCTCAGGGCACACGGCCGGGGCTCGGAGGAGGCGTGAGTCACCTGCCGGAGGGAGCTGGAGGGTGCAGAGAGGGCTCTGGGCGGTGATGCAAGCCGGGCATGGCCAGGGCACCCGGAGGCTGCGGCTGCACCGAGGGAGTGTCCCAGCTTCCTCTTCTTCCAGGCGCGGGAGTGAGTCAGCGCTTTCTCCTCCCGCGCCCACCCGGCCTGGGGGTCACTGCCAAGGTTAGCGGGAGGTGAACTGTGCCAGCCAGGCGTCGCTTCTGGCCCTCCTCCTAGATCCAGACCGCCTGCACAGAAGCCCTGTCCGGGGTGCCCGGGGGGCTCAGTGGCTAAGCGTCCAACTTCGGCTCAGGTCATGATCTCCCAGTCTGTGGGTTCGAGCCCCGCGACGGGTTCTGTGCTGACAGCTCAGAGCCTGGAGCTGCTTTGGATTCTGTGTCTCCCTCTCTCTCTGACCCTCCCCTACTCACGCTGCCTCTGTCTCTTAAAAGGTATAAATAAATAAAATTTTTAAAAAGATATTTTGGGGGCACATGGCTGGCTCAGTTGGTTAAACATCTGGCTCTTTTCTTAAAAAAAGACTAATTTGGGGACGCCTGGGTGGCTCAGTTGGTTAAGCTTCCGACTTCGGCTCAGGTCATGATCTCACGGTTCGTGGGTTCGAGCCCCACGTCAGGCTCTGTGCTGACAGCTAGCGCAGAGCCTGGAGCCTGTTTCTGGTTCTGTGTCTTTCCCTCTCTCTGCCCCTACCCCCCTTCTCTCCCTCAAAAATAAATAAATGTTAAAAAATATTAGAAACCCTGTCTTCACGGCCTCCTCCTTATTTCAGGATGGCTGGTGGCTGAAATGAAATAGGTCCACGGTCATTGCCATCCAGGGAGTGTGAGGTCGGCCGTGGGCCACGCCACCAAGCCTAGGTAGCCAGAGGGTGCTGACCAACCGCAGGGGACTCCCTGGAGTGCACCTTGCACGCTGTGTGACCCGGACAAGTTGCTTAACCTCTCTGTGCTTTGGCTTCCCCCTCCAGAGCCGGGGTCAGTCACAGAAGCTGCCTGGAAGGGCTGGTGAGAGCTCTGTCCGGATGATCCGCACGCATCGCTGATGTCCCGCTGGCGAGAGAGCCAGAGGCCAACAGGATCGCCGGGTGGGAAGCCTGCCCACTTCCGGCCCCTGGTCTGGGCGTCAGGCGCTTTCACATCCTCTGCAGAACTTCAACTGAGGCGATCCCACCGGCCTCACGCAGGCCACCCCTTCTCTTGAGGCCTGGAGGAGATATCCCTTGTCCCCTGTCACCCCGTGTGTTTGGAGAGCAGTCTCCCAAGGCCGAGTCTCCAAGGCCGAACTGGCCCCTCACAGTGAGACCCGCTTAGCGAAGTGCCGGCCTGGAGACGGGTCCGCAGGAGGGAGCGAGGGAGTCTCTCGTTTCCCTTCCTCCTCCTGCCCATCAGTGCTCCTGGTCCTGGGAGATCGGGGGAGGCGAGCAAGGGGGAAGCTTCAGGGTCAGGTCCTGAGGTCTCCCAGAGTGAACCGTCCTGACCTCCTTAAACCCCAGGGCCTGGGCCAGGGTCCTGGGAGCTTTCTCTCCTCAGAGTGGTCAGTAATGCAGACTCGCAGACCTCCTGGTCCCTGGTCCGTCCAGGGAGGGGTCTGTCCTGAGCCGCCGGCCAGCATCATGGGGCAGGTCGTGGGCTCCGGCGTGCAAGGAGGGCTGGGGAGAGTCCCTGTGTCCCCGCGGAAGGGGGCTGCGGAGGGGCTGCTTGAAAGGGTGCGTGAATGTCCCTCCTGGGCACGTCGGGTCCTGCTCTGAGACCCGCACATATTGAAGGGATAGGGCTTGCAGCACCGGGAGAGAGTTCCAGAAAGTTCCAGAACCGGGAACTGCAGGTGGTCTACAGGGGCAGCTGGCACAAATTTGTGGCAACTTGTGGCAGCTGCTTTCAGCTTTGGGGGCTTCTAGGCATTCATCGAGACTAGAATATTGTCTACGCCCTCCCTGTGCTCAACTTGGGAGGGGAGGGGAGGGGAGGGGAGGGAGAAGGGAACAGGGCAGGACTACCCCTTCCCCCCTCCCCCCCTTCCCCCCCCACAGCCTGGGGCAAGGTTAGAGCACTTTCATTCCTGAGAAGAGGCAGAGAGGGGCTCCCTTTCCCTGCTTTGAAGGTACAGCACTCAGGCTTCAGAGAGGTTAACCAAAAGACCCAAAGCCACACAGCCAGGGAGAAGCTCAGCGGGCCCAGAACGGAGCTGCTCTGACACCCCATGCCCGTCTCACTCCTGCTGGCTCAGCTCGGGGACAGGCCTGCCTCGGCCCCTGCCGAGCCCCAGGGCAGTCTGGGCTTCTTGGAATTCACACATTCCATGCGATGCTGGATGGGACAGACCTGAGGGAAGGTGGCCCTGGAATCCCAGCTCCGCCCGCCCGGGGCTTGAGCCTCCGAGCCACCTGCTCAGGGCTGCTGCCCGCCTGGGGTGTGAACAGGCCAGCGCTTGGGAGGAGCACTCGGCAGTCAGAGGTGGGCTCGGAGCACGGGGACGTGAGACTCTGCAGGGACCCGGCAGGGGCCATTTTGGAGCCCACAGTTCCTCTCTCCTGTTCATAGAAGCAGCAGATCCCACCTGCGTGCCGCCGTTCACAGAGGTCACGGCGGAGCCTCTCTGTGATGACCCCCATGCTGCGCGTCCTACTGGACAAAGCCACCAAGGTGTGCCCCATGGATCCTGGTTCAGTGGGCGGTCAATTCATGGAGACACGGGATCCCGACTCAGAAGACCTGCGGTGGAGCCCAGACATGTGACTTGAGCTCAGCCGCGGGTGCCAGGTCCTGTCCCGAGGACCCACAGGGCTGGCCCGAGCCTCTGGCCCCGCGGGGACAGAGCCAACGGGGCTAGGCCCCCCCCCGGCTTCAGGTGTGGAGACCACGTCCTCTTTGCTCCCCAAAGGAGTGTTGTTATTGAGAATAGAGGCCCCGTGCATGGCTGCCTGCGGGCCCTGTCCCCGGCACGCTCTCCGGCCCTCCGAAGGGTCAGGCTCAGAATCAACCCCTCTCCTTCTGGCCATCCCAGAAGGGCCTGTCTCGTCCAGACCCCAATGTGGACGGAAAAGTGTCTGTCTTCACCCTCTCCTTTCAGCGAAATGCTTTTTGCTTTGGTAATTGTTTTGAGATTCGGTATTTCCATTGTCCTGTTCACGAAAGTAACAGATTCCGATCTGTGTGTCCTCATTTTGCAAGGCAGGAATTTCCCTAGATGTGAACCTCGGGAGGCCTGTCCACCCGCCGCCACTGGGGCCCCAGGGGCTGAGGGATCGAGGGGCCGGGCGGTAAACTGAGGAAACCCTGCCAAGCTTCCTGTGGAGGTCCCCACGCCGCGCCCTGGGTTCCTAGCACGGTGCACTGCAGGCGGATCCCAAACGGATTCTTTCTGCGGGGACCCAGCTCTCACACAACATGTGTGGACCCGTTTTATATCAGAAGGCTAAATTTTAACTGACAAATTGGACAGGTTCCCTAAGGCAAGGGTTACTAAGCTTTGTCATTCTCACTAAAAATGTGATTTATAATATATTCCTATTTGCTAGACACTCCTGCTCTCAGGAATGAGAGCCCAGTGCAGAAACAGGAGGTCTACTTAGTGTCTGGACCCCGTGTAAAAACACACTCTTTCAGAGTCTCCACGAGCACACAAACAGATGTGCATAAATTAAGATTCAACAGAGCCAAGCGAGTTTAATTTCATTAAGTTTTAATGATAGTTTAAGCAGTCAAACACTTAAAATTCAGGGCAGGGCGAGAGGAACCCACAATTTACTTTAGAATGTTCTATTCTAAAGGAAAGACCTGAGGGTCTGATGGAAGCAATCTTATTTCCTCTGCTTCCGGTTTGTGACAAGGAAAACGGGATTTGTTGTTCCCTAAAGACTCTGATATTTACGAACACGTAATATGTCCGGTATCAGAAGTCCGTCCACACCTTCGGCCAAGCTCCCTCAGAGATCCTTTGGGGGGAAAAAACCACAGACAAAAGAACGGAGTCAACCATCGGCTCCTTGAAAGTCCCTGTTACAGCTGCCAGCTCATTTTGCCCGAGGGAACCAGCGCTGCTCTGAGCTACGTGGGCAGGAGCGGATTTGCTCTCCGAATCGGATTGCTTAGCAGAAGTCCAGCGACCGAGTCTTCCACGGTGTCTCCATACCACGAAACGTCCTAAAAATCTTCAAGGGGGTAACCTGAACTTAGGAAAAATGGTCCTGAATGTAGAGAGGACAAAGCTCTCCTTCCAAGAGGCACTGAGGGGAACCCGGGGCGCCTTTTCACATCTTACTTGACGAGCATCTTTCCTTCCCCTTTGTTCTGTCTGCTCTGGGACCTCAGCAGGGCTTCTTTGTCAAAGGGGGTGGTTAGAAAAACCCAAACCCATAGGTGTATAATAGCAATTATTTAAAACTGAATCGATCTGATGGGAATGTTCGTTTTGCCCTGTATGTTTGTATGTGTGAAAATAACACTAGGGTTCTACACTACATCACGGTAGAAATATCGATGACGACGAATGTAAGATGTCCGCCTAAGGGACACCACGGTACCGTGGCCTGGGGAGGGTCCCGTAACCTCAGAACTAATGCACTTGGGGCCGGATCCTTCTTTGTGTGTGTGGTGGGAGTGGGGCTGGCCTGAGCAAGCGGTTAGCGGTGTTTCCATCTCTGCCCACTAGATGTCAGTAGCGGCCTCCCTCTTCCAGGTGTGACAATCAAATGTCTCCAGACAAACGTCCCTGCGGGGCAAAATCGTCCTCCGTTGAGAACCAGCGGTCTAAAGAATGAAGGAAGTTGAGCGCGTTCAGCTCAAAATGACAATATTTACAGGGAGGGTGAAGCTGTTTGCAGGTATGCAGTTAAAAAAAAAAAGTTCCTCTGAATTGCTTCAGAAGCCAGAACAAAGACAAATGGCGTAAAACTGTACAGAGGCCAATTTTAACTAAGCAACAAGAGAGAACCTTCTAGAAGAACTGCTCAGCTCCCGTCCCCAGGGTGCTGGTGCTGACACTGGGCTCGAATCCTTCTCCAGCACCAGGACTCTTTCCCCTGATAGATCTTTCCTGGAGCACTTCACACCAGCAAGGCACTGCGTGAGCGGATTTAGTCTTCTGTTGGGGACCTCCTGCCGGGGAGGGCGGGGGGGGGGGGCTGCCCTTCCTCCAGGCCCCAGGTCCACAGGAAGCGTGGGCACGACAGCCAGGGCCACGTGAGCTGCAGCTCCTGGTCTGGAGTCTCCCAGCTGGCGTCTGAGCCAGGCCTGGGATCCAGAGTGCTCCAGGTGCGCCTCCCAGGTGTCCTCTGAGCAGAGCGCGAGGCGAGCTCAGGGAGGCGAGCCCTTGGCCCGGTTCTCCTTTGCTCTCATCATCCCTGCGCTCTTGGGAGCCACCTGCCTGAGCCTGTCACCCCCGCAGGGAGCACTTCCCCGGAAGTCCACTAGGTGTCACTCTGTGGTCTCGAATGACCGCTTGTTGCCCATGCCCAAGGGGCGGCTTTCTTCAGACTGAAAGCCTTTCCTCTTCTCTGCCTCTGGCACAAACATTCCCAAATCCCCCGTGGCAGGTATTTTAGCTTTTCTGCTGAACGGCCTTCCCTCTGTCCTCCCTGCCCCTGCCTCCAGGATGAACTCCCCCAGCCTTTAGTGAGGCGGCTCCCTGGGTTCAAGTGCCCCCGAGGGCAAGGGGCCATCCTGGCCTGCAGGCCTGCCTGGAGTGCCCTCTCTGGCCCCAGGCCTGCTGCTTGTCCCCTGCTGACTGCTTTCTCGCGGTCACCGAGGCACGCCTGCCCCTCCCATCTGCGGCACCTTCCAGTCTGCAGGCCCCCAGAGTCCCCCCTCTTTCTGTGCCCCACGCCACATTGGAAAGCATATGGTAGGATGGACAGTGTTCGGGGCCGATGTCACCGAAGGAAGGAAAAAAAGGAAAGACCCATTGTCAGCACGGATAACGGAGACAAACACGTTCAGAGCCGGTAACAATTCCAACGGTGGAGTGAGGCGCACGGAGGGGGGCGTGTCTGCACAGACACGCCTCGGTCTGGCGGGGAGCTGGCTTGGAAGGCTCCTGTAGGTGGAGTGTCCCCCTGCATTGTAAGGGGGGCCCTGGCGGGGCGCCGGGGGGCTGGCCCGGGTGCAAGGGAAGGCGTGTGCTGGGACTTGGAGGCAGAAGCGAGTTGCACATTCAGAGCACACAGAGACGTTTGGCGACCGAGGGGCGGCAGGGGCCTCCTGCAAGGTCCGAGAGCCGCCCCGTCCCTTCCCGCCAGGCCCTCGCAGCCCGCCCCGCGTCTCACACGGAGGTCCGCTCTCTCAGAGGCCTGGGTGAAACGTGACCAAACCATCAAGCCCTTAACAATGTTTCCTGGGCGGTTTCTGCCTGTGGTGGTGAGGTCTGCCACGTGGCGTAAAGTAACAGCACAGAGTTGGGACGCACAGAAGAGGGGTTGCTGGGGTCAGGGGCCCGGCCTCCAGGTATGCAGCCTGGGACAGAGCAGCTGACAGACATCTCCATGCATTTGGAGGAACGTGTGGACAATTTTTAGGTAGTGGGGTGAACCCAGGAAAGGGCTGATTATAACGAGAGGAGCTAGGAGCTCCTGGGGGCTCAGTCGGTTGAGCGTCCGACTTGGGCTCAGGTCACGATCTCATGGTTCGTGGGTTCAAGCCCCGCGTTGCGCTCTGTGCTGGCAGCTCAGAGCCTGCTTGGGAGTCTCTGTCTCCCTGCCCCTCCCCCTGCTCCCTCTCAAAACACATGAACTTAAAAAAATAATAATGATAGGGGCGCCTGGGTGGCTCAGTTGGTTAAGCGGCCAACTTCGGCTCAGGTCATGATCTCACGTTCGTGGGTTCGAGCCCCGCGTCGGGCTCTCTGCTGACAGCTCAGAGCCTGGAGCCTGCTTCCAGTTCTGTGTCTCCTTCTCTCTCTGCCCCTCCCCCCTCATGCTCTGTCTCTCTCTGTCTCAAAAATAAAAAAAAAAAACATTAAAAAAATAAGAATAATGATAGTAGCTAACAGCTACTGAGCACTTGCGTCACGAGCATCAGTGTCCCAAGGGCCCCCACGCGCTCTGAGCGCTCAGTTGCTCAGTGACACAGTTCTATCACCAGTATCCGTCCCCACCCTTCAGCTATGGAAACTGAGTCACACCAAGGTTGCACGAGGTGCCCAGGGCGCACAGCTGGTCGCGCCAAAGACAGCGGCTGGGGCCCAGGCACCTTAACTCTGGAACTCCTGCCCCACCCGCGACGGAGCCTCAGGACGATACAAAGAAAATGCATTTAAGGGAGAGTTTTCTCCTCGGACCCAGACTGACGGAGCGCCTGGTGCCGGGAGGCGCCTATTCGTGAGCCTGGGGTAACGGTTTGCTGGCTCGCCTCAGATGAAGACCTCATCGTTTGCAAAGCGCCTTCAGGCACAGAGCCATATCTGATCCTTCCAACAGCAGCCTGGCGCTGGGGACAACGCAGACAGCAGTGAGCCCATTTCGCAGATGAAGAAACGGAGACTCAGAAGCCAGGTGGATGGCCAGTCAGGGCTGCGGCAGGCAGGACTTCACTCTGGCCCAGAGCTTAGCACCCCGGCACCCACAGCGGGTAAGGCTCCGAGCTGTTTTGCCGGGAAGGAGCCGGCACAGAGCAGGGACCTGCTGCACACAGCCGGTTGCAACCAACATTCACAATGTCCCCTGAGGCTGAGTGATGTGACTCGTCTGCAGCCACTCTCCACCCCCATGAAGCTGGCTTCTGTCTGACAACAGGGTTGTGGGGTCTCCTCTTTCTCCCGCCCCCCGTGGACTCGGCCCCTTCTCAGCCCTCACTTTTCAGATCTGTGGCGCCGATGCAGGGGTGGGATTTCAGCTTTGGACGTTGAAAGGAGGAGCTCCTAGCTTGGGGGTGTTACGGACAAAAGAATTCAGAGGATCCGTAATGGACTGGATGGTGGGCGCAAAACCAGCAAAGGAGAAGAGGAAACGAGAGTGGCATAAAAATTGGGGGGTTGGGAAGACAATGATAGGGTGGTGAAGGAAGGGGAAGGATTTGGTAGAAAGAAAACAAGTTTCCTTTTGAGAAATGTTTAGTCGCAAGCGGCAGAGAGGGCTCGCGCGCATGTTTGGAGGACAAGGCAGAACAGACGGAGCCGAAGGGGAGAGGTAGGGCCGGGGCTGCGCATCTGGGAGTCATCTGGAGGCTGGGCAGCCCCCAGAAACCAGGCAGCGAGGCCCCAGGGGGGAAGCGAAGGGAGCGAGCAGAGGGACCGGAAGGGGCCCCCAGCTCTGCGCATCCCTTCCCACACCTCCTCGTCGCCCCGGTGACCTTCACCTCCGCTCCCCTCCGGCCACCCACACCCCAGGCCTCGTCATCACCCTGCCAGCTCCGGCCGCCCTCCCGGACGGCACTCCCTGACCACAGCTTCCGAAGCTGCCGGGCCCCTCCCGCCTCCGCCCCACCCCTGCTGACCTCATCCCGGCTCCTGTCCCGGGACGTTCCCACGCGGACCAGCGCCTCCCCGCTCCGGACCTCCAGCCGCACAGGACACCATCGCCGCCCGTCTCTTTGCCAATAGCCTCAACTGCCCTGCCCCTTCGTCCTTCCGCCGGGCTCATCCGCCCAAACTCGAGCGAGGGATTTACAAGGCACCTGTCTTCTCCGCCCTCCGCCAGCCTTGGTGCCCCAGGGGAGGAAATCCCACCCCGAGGATGTTTGGTGCCCACAAAGCCACGGTGCCCAGAGCCAGCTGCTCGCCCCCCACGGGCATCCGTTCCAAACCGACAACGCCTTCCCCCAGCAGATGGCTCTGTGTCTGCTTCACGCAGCTCTGCGCCCCCCGCCACTGCACACGCGTGTTCGTGTGTGCGCACCATGCTCAGCGCTTTGTCCCGTGTTCTCTCTTGTCCTCGCAACAGCCCCTTATTTATTCTCACTCTGCAGGTGAGGGACCACAGGCTCATGGACGGCCCCCCGCTCAAAGGAGGTTCTGTGTGTCTTCAAATCTGTGCTCTTCATCCACAGGGCCAGGCGCTGTGCTAGACGCTAAGGGCGTAATTATAGATCAGATAGATAAGGTTCCCACCCACGTGAGGCCTGCGTCTTAGGAGGACAGACAGCAGGTAAATAAATCAATGATTACAGTGAATAATTATAGACTGCATAAGCACCAGTAAAGGAAGACGCCAAGCTCAGTGATGTGGACAACCCTGGCCTGGACCGGGCGGCCGGCGGAGAGCCCTGAAGGGGTGTGCTAATGGCCCCACGTGTGCTCCCCAAGGGCGGAGCCCCAGCCCTACTCTGGGTACCGTCATGTATGAGCAAGATGATGTCATGAGCCTTGCGGGCTGAGTTACTGAGGCCCCGAGATGGGGAGTCGTGGGGATCAATCAATCATCGAGGGAGGAGATGGTCCTTGGCAACTTGGATGGCTGGCCGCAGCTGAATGCCTCCACGGAGGACAGAAGGTTGACACCGATGACGCTGGGGGCAGCTGAGCTCTGGTCCGTCCAACCTGTGTTAAACGTCGTGTCCCAGGTCGGGTTCCCCAGGGCTTGGGGGACGGAGACCTGGGTGCAGGAAGTTTATTGGGAGGTGCAGTCGGGATGGACGCCTGTGGGAAGCGAAGGGAGCGGGACTGGGAGGAGAAGCTGAACACAGACAGAGCAGCAGCTACATGAGCGTCGGCGCAGCAGCCCGTGTGGCTGGGCCCACGCGAGGCGTCCGTCCCCGCCACGGCGGTGATTCAGCGCATGGGAACCTGTGTCCCTTCCCGGCTAGCTGGTGGCCAAAGTCATCCCGTCCGCTGGGTCGCTGAGTGCCACGTTCGTGTTGGATGCTCCCGGTGGGCATTCAGACGTGAGATCTATTTTTCCTGGCGCGCATTCTCTCCAGTTCGTCCGCATCCTCTTCCCCAGATCTCTTGTTCCCAATTGTCTTCTTTCGGACCCCTGACCAGGCAGCCAAGCAATCGGTGCCGGCTCGGCAGTCTGTATGTAGTCTAACCTCGGGCCGCTTCTCTGTCCACATGAGATGGGTGTAGGCTCAGGGCTCTAAGCTCTGTCCTTTCAGATTCCAACCCACCGCTGTCTTTCAAAGCCGCCCCCGGACGGCGCTGTGCTGCAGCTCATCCCCCCTTGGCTTGCACCCTCACACCGAAGGCCAATGGCCCTGCCAAGATGGCCCTGCCCTAACCCCGGGGACCTGTGATCATGTCAAATTGCATATTTTAATTGGCAAAGACACAACCAAGGCACCAGAGAACCAGAGGGCTGGCGGGGTGAGAAGGACCCAGTCCCCCAGCCCCATGCTGCAGAGGAGGAGGGGGCCATGAGCCGGGGACCGTGGTGGCCTCTAGAACTGGAAACGCCAAGGCACCAGATTCTCCCCTCGAGTCTCCAGGAGGAATGCATGCCCGTCCCCGTCCACACCCCGATGTTAGCCTGATGGGATCGTCCCGTCTTCCCACTCCAGACCCCAAGGCGCTCCGGACCGCAGGAGCATCACCGCGATGGTCACGTCTGTGAACCCAGCTGCCTACTGCCTTTCTCCAGCTGATCACCAAGGTCTCCCCTCCATGCTACCAGAGGTAGTGACAGCGGAGGGACAGGTGCCAGGGCACTGGTGGTAGAGGACATAGGTTTAGGCAACTTGCTGGTGCTACTCTTGCCCTCTGGACTTTGCTAGAACTCAAGCCCAGACGCATCTTAGGAGGAGTCCCTGTCGCTGCCTCGGAGGGTCTGATAGAAGTCGGCTCCGGGGGGGCGGTGCCGGCCACACGGCCGCCGGCTGCCACGGGCAGGTGCTCCGCATCTACCAGGGTCCCATCGCAGGCGCGTGACGAGTGTGGTGAACCTACTCGGCGGGTGACATCACAGTGTTCCCGTCTGGGGGTCCTCCACACTCCCCCACGTCCCTCGTGCCCACTTGCCGTCTACCCCTCTTCCCAGCGCCAACCCCGGGCAAATACAGATCTATTTTCTGTCTCTATAGTGTCTGCCTTCTCCAGAAATCGCAAAAAACTGTCATCACACGACATGTCGTCTTTTTTCTTTTCTGTCTGACTTGTTTTGAGTATCGTGACATCGTTTTCCTCCGCTGTGCGTCTCTCTCCAATCTGGCCCAAACTCAAACGTCTTGTCGGCCTGTGGGAGCTCCGGGGGTTGGTAAGGTCACATCTCTTTGATGGCTGTTCTTTGTCTTGCTTCGTGGACTCTCACCTGGGGCCGCACGGCTTGGTATGGAATCAGAGACCCAAGCAGACTCCTATGTGGTTTCTGGAGTCTGTTCCCCGCAGAGCCCCACCTCCGCCATCTCTGCCTCCTGGGCTCGGCCAGATGGCCTTGCTACTGGGGGCCGCTGCTTTCGGCCCCGTGATGTGGGAAGTGGTCCGGGCAGAGAGGCGGGCAAGCGCGCGTTTGTTCTCGCGAGGATCCCAGTGCCGCGTAGGCTGTTATTTACTGTCTTAAACACGTAGGTTTCCCATATATTGTTTCCAGTTTCTACTTGTTTCTAGCAATGCCACCACTTATCTATTAAGGCCGGCCATGCTTTTTTTGTTGAAAATTTTCACTGGCTATTTTTATATTCAGCTCAAATTGTGGAGTTTAAACGATTTTGGTGACTGTATGCGTTTGGTAGCCGTCACCACCATCCTGACGGGGAAGAGTTCCCTTCCCGAAAACGCTACTCACGCCCCTACGCTCCGTCCTCTCCCCTCCCCAATGTAACTTGTTTTTGTGACGATAGCTTTCAACCTTCTGTGCGATCTTTACCTTCTGCAGCGCGTGCGCGTGCGCGTGGCCTCCCGTGGCGCGTGCGCGGGGCTGCGCACATCACCGCCCGTCCTGTGCTTCCTCCTTTCCGTTGCCGAGTCCTTCCCTTGTGTGGATTTACCCGGTCACTGGTTGATGGGCACTGGGGGCGCTTCAGTTCGGGGCTGTTAATGAACGATGTTACTGTGCCACGTCTTTGTGTGGAAAGAGGTATATGTGACCTTTGTGTAGGTGGACATCCGGGACACGCGGCGAGTGTATATTGAACCTTTAAAGACCTCACCCCATTGCTTTGCGAAGTATCCAGACGACGTTGCCCTCCTGCCTGCAGTGTGTCAGCGTTCTCCTCGGTCTACACCGCCACGGACGCTATTGCCCTCTCTCTCTTTCTTTATTTTAGAGAGAGAAAGAGAGAGAGAGGAGAGAGAGAGTATGTGTGTGCGCATGAGTGACGTTAAGGGGCGGAGGGAGGGAGCGAGGCAGAGGAAGAGAGAGAGAAGTTTAAGCAGGCTCCACACTGAGCGTAGAGCCTGATGCGGGGCTTAATCCCACGACCCATGGAATCATGACCTGAGCCAAGTCAAGAGTCAGATGCCTAACTGACTGAGCCACCCAGGTGTCACTATCTTTTCTTTTTTAAGTAATTTTAAATAAGATTTTATTTTTAAGTAATTTCTACACTCAACATGGGGCTCAAACTCAAGACCCTGAGATTGGGTCACACGCTCTTCTGACTGTGCCACCCAGGCACCTCCATTATCCGTCTCCTTTAACTTTAGTCTGTTTAATGGCTCCACAGTGGTATCTCATTGATTTTACCTTAGTGCTTTTGCCAAAAACTAATGGACCATATAAGTGTGAGTTCATTTCTGGACTCTATTCTATTCCATTGATCATGTGCTAATGGCACACTGTCTTGGTCACTGAAGCTTTATAGTAAATATTGAAATTAAATAGTTCTTATTTTTTCAAAAATTTTGTTCTTATTTTTCAAAAACTTCTTGGATATTGTATGCTCTTTGTCTTTTCATAAAAGTTTTTAAAACCACTTGTCAATGTCTTTTCACAAACTATGTTACTTTTTAAAATTTTTTTTAATATTTTATTTATTTTTGAGAGAGAGAGAGAGAGAGAGAGAGAGCATGAGCAAAGGAGGGTCAGAGAGAGAGGGAGGCATAGAATCCAAAGACAGGCTCCAGGCTTTGAGCTAGCTGTCAGCACAGAGCCCGACGCAGGGCTTGAACCCACGAATTGTGATATCATGACCCGAGCCGAAGTCAGACACTTAACCGACTGAGCCACCCACGTGCCCCAAATGTGTTAAACTTTTAATTGGAACTGCATTGAATCTATAGATGAATTTGAGGAGGGCAGACATAATTACAATATTAAGTCTTCCAAACTATGAACATGGTATATCTTTCTGTGTATTTCGGTCTTTTTCAATCTCCTATTGTAATATTTTGTAGTGGAACAGGTTTCGTACATCTTTCATTAAATTTATTCCTAAATATTCCTGATGTTATCATGAGTGAAGCTGTGTATTATATTGAATGTATAATTATTCATTGCTAGTACATAGAAATACAACTGGCTTTTCATATTTTTTCACATACTTCATATTATATCTTATAACCTTGCTACATTCTCTTATTAATTCTAGCAGTGTTTTTGAGAATTCATTATGGCTTTCTGTACACGTGATTAAGTAGTCTGCTAGAAAGACATTTTCATTTCTTTCCTAATCTGTATGTCTTTCATTTATTTTTATAGCCTTGGCTAGGACTGGCAGTAAAATGTTATATACAGACATGGTAAGAGTAGACATCCTTGCCTTGTTCCTATTCTAAACAGAAAGCATTGAATCTTTCACTACTGAGTATGATGTTGGGTGTAAGGGTCTTTTTTTTTTTTGAGGGGGTTGTTTTGTAGATATCCTTAGTCAGATTTTAAATTGAATTTTATCAAATGTTTTTACTTAATCTTTTGTCTTTTATTCTATTAATACAGCAAATCATACTGAGTTTTGAGTGGGAAACGTTTACATTCCCAGAATGTGCCCCACTTGGTGCTGATGCATCATCCTGTTTACATATGGTCTGACTTGCTAATGTTTTGTTATGGATTTTTGTGTCTGTGGTCATGAGGGATATTAGTCTGTATTTCTTTTTTCTTGTGAGGTCTTCGCCTGGTTTGGGAATCAGGTTAATACTAGCCTTATAGAATATGTTGGGAAGTGTTACCTCCTTTATTTTCTGAAAGAATTTGTGTTTGATGTTGTTTCTTTCTTGAATTCATGGTAGTATCGACCACTGAAGCCATGCCACTCTGAGTTCACTTTATGGAAGGGTTTTTATTTAAAACTTCAGTTTATTTAACTGATATCAGACTGTTCAAGTTTTGTAATTTTTTTCTTGGACAAACTTTGAATTCTTGTCTTTCAAGGAATTTGTCCCATTTCACATAGGTTGTCACATCTATTGCCATAAAGTTGTTCATAACGTACCCTTATTCTTTTAATGTCTATTGAAACTATAGTAATGACTTCTCCATTGTTCCTGATATTAGAAAATTGTGTCTTCCTCTTTTCCTAGTCAGCCCAACACAGCGTGAGCAGGGGAGGGTCAGAGAGAGAGGGAGACACAGAATCTGAAGCAGGCTCCAGGCTCTGAGCTAGTAAAAAGGTAGCTTTTGCTTTCATTGGTACTCTGTATATTTTTCTATGATTTCATTGATCTTTTTCTTTATCTTTATTATTTTCTTCCTTATGCCTGCTTGGATTTAATTTGCTTTTATATATCTGGGATTTTTTTTTAAATGTTTATTTATTTTTGAGAGAGAGAGCAGGTGAGCAGGGGAGAGGCATAAAGAGGGGGACAGAGGACCCGAAGTGGGCTCTGCGCTGACACAGAGAGCCTGATGTGGGGCTGGAGCTCACAGACCATGAGATCATGACCTGAGCCAAAGTCACGTAACTGACTGAGCCACCCACGCACCCTCTTTTTCTAGCATCTTAAAGTGAAAGCTTAGATACATATTTGAAATATTTCTTCTTTTCCAATCCAGGCAGTCAAAAGTAGATTTCCCTCTAAACACCACTTTAACTTTATCCCACAAACCTATTTAAAAATTTTTTTAAACTGAAGTACAGTTGACACAATATTACATGAGTTTCAGGTGAACAACATAGCGATTCAACAAAACTACACATAACGCTATGCTTGCCACAGGTGCACAACCGTATCCTACAAATCTCGATGTGACGTTTTCATTATCACTCAGTCCAGAACGTTTTCTTACTTCTTCTGTGATTCTTTTTTTTTTAAATCCAATAATTATTCAGAAGTTTGTTTTTAAGTTCTGGAGGTGTTCAGGTTATTTTATTCTTACTGAAGCCTGACATAGATCTGCAGTAGTCAGAAAACCTACTTGGAGGATTTCGGTCTGACAGCTCAGAGTACGGTCTGCCCACGCGCGCTGGAGAAGGGTGTACATGCTGTCACCGCCCGGTGTGGTGTCCCACGTCTATTAAAATAGGTTGAGAGTATTTTTCAGGTAGTCTATGTCATTGCTAACTTTTGTCCAGTTGTTCCAGCCCTTGTTAAGATAGGAGTGTTAAAATTTCCAATTACGGCTGTGGTTCCAATTGTCTGTTTCCCCTTAATGGTTGATTTTTTGTTTCATGTATTTGAAAACTTCTTGTGGGGCAAATACACATTTATGATGATTACGTCTTCCTAATAAATTTGCTGTTTCACCAGTGTGAAGGGTCCCTCCTTGTCCCTGGTAAAACACTCTGTTGTGTTTTTTTTTTTTTTGTCAAAAATTTTTAATGTTTTTTATTTATTTTTGAGAGACAGAGAGAGACAATGCGAGCAGGGGAGGGTCAGAGAGAGAGGGAGACACAGAATCTGAAGCAGGCTCCAGGGTCTGAGCTGTCAGCACAGAGCCCGACGTGGGGCTTGACCCCACAAACCTCAAATTCATGACCTGAGCCGAAGCCAGACGCTCAACTGACTGAGCCACCCAGGGGCCCCTAAAACACTTTGTTTTGAAATCAATTTTATCCAATGTTAACATAGCCCCTCTGATTCTTGTACGTATCATTCACAAGGATTATCTATTTCCCATTAGTTAACTTCCAGCCTGTATCATTATATGGTTGTCTTAAAAAAATCCATTCTGATGGTCTCTAACCTTCAATTAGAGTGTTTCTGCCAGCACCACTTACTGGAATTATTGACATGGTTTGGTTGGGTTGATCATTTTATTTTTGTTTTGTCTCCTCTGTATTTTTTCCTCTGTTGTTCCTTTAACTTTTTTCAGAATGCTTTTTAGAATTCTGTTCCAATTTTCCTATTGGTATCTTAGCTATACGTCTTTGCCTTTTTTAAAAGTGGTTGCTCTAGGAAATAAGATATACAATGAATTTATGGTCAGTATCTCCTCTGTCTTTTCTGTTCTTGTTGTTATATTTAATACATCTACTTATGTTTTAAACCTCACAAGAAGATTTGTAATTTTTGCTATAAACCATGATATAATATTAGAAGGGAGAAGGAAAATAGAAAAACATGGTCATTTGATTTTACCTAGATATTTACCATTTCTAATACTATTCCGTTCTGAGGATTTGAGTTTGCGTCAGCCCAAAGAAGTTTCTTTAGTGTTCCTCATGGTGCAGTTCTGTTCATGAGGAATCATCTTAGTTATATTTTATATCAAAATGCCCTTATTTTGTTTCTTATTGAAATATTTGGGTATATCATATATCATTTCTGGATATGTAATTCCTGATTGACAGATTTTTTCCTTCATTAGTTAAAAGATGTTATTCCTGGGGCGCCTGGGTGGCTCAGTCGGTTGAGCGTCCACCTTCAGCTCAGGTCATGATCTCACGGTTCATGGGTTCAAGTCCCGCGTCAGGCTCTCTGCTGACAGCTCAGAGCTTGGAGCCTGTCTTCGGATTCTGTGTCTCCCTCTCTCTCTGGCCCTCCCCTGCTCACGCTGTCTCTCTCTCAAAAATAAATAAAACATTTAAAAAATGTTATTCCATTGCCTCCTAGCCTCTGTAGTTTTTAGTAAGTTAGCCATTATTTGGATTATTGTTTTTCTATACATAATGTGTCTTTTCTTCCTTGATGCATTCAATATTTGCTCTTTCTCTTTGGCTTCCGATGCTATGATGTGACTTGGCACAGGCTTCTCTGTGTTTATTTTGCTCGGTGTTAGTGTAACATTTATACCTGCAAATTTCTATCCTCCATCAAGTTTGGAAAATTTTGGCCATTATTTTTCAAATGCTTTTCTGTGTGAGCCGTGTTCTCTCTCTCTCCCTCGTCCTTCCAGCACTGCAGTTAGACTCACATCTGAGCCTCCGGCGTCTCTAACACGCTCCTGAGATTCTGTTCATTGTGTTTGCGATGTTTTCTCTTTCGGTTCCTATTCCTGGGCATGTTCTCTGTCTACCATCCATCCATCCATCTATCCATCCATCCATCCATCCATCCATCCATCCATCTATCCATCCATCCATCCATCCATCCATCCATCCATCCATCCATCTATCCATCTATCCATCTAACTATCCATCTATCCATCCATCTATCCATCTATCTATCTTCTACCATCCATCTATCTACCATCTATCCATCTACCAGCCATCTATCTATCTATCTACCATCTATCCATCTTCTATCGTTTGTCTCGTGATTCAACTTCACTTACCCTTTTGTCTGCCGTGTCTTTTTCAGTCTACAGTTTCCATTCGGTCCTTTTTTACTGTTTTCTCTGCTGAGATTTACTATTTCCCTCTCGAGGTTTATAGTCATTGAAGTCATGTTTTGGTTTAATTCATGGAGTTTAGTTATATTTGCTTTAAAATCTGCTTCTGGGGGCGAACGCGTGGCTCAGTTGGTTGAACATTGGACTCCTCATTTCGGCTCAGCTCATGATCCCATGGTTTGTGGGTTCAAGCCCCGCACTTGGCTCTGTGCTGATGGCATGGAGCTTGCTTGGGATTCTCTCTCTCTCTCTCTCTCTCTCTCTCTCTCTCTTTCTCTTTCTCTCTCTCCTTCTCTCTCTGCCCCTCCTCTGCTTGTGGTCTCTCTTTCTCTCTCCCTTTCTCAAAATAAATAAAAAAACTTAAAAAAATAAAATCTGTTTCTGTCCATTCTAACATCTAGCTCATCATATGATGGATTCACTGAATTTTTTTCTCTTGAGAATGTATTCCTTTCTTTGTTTGTTTGTTTCTAAAGTTAGGTTACTGAGCTTGGGGGGCTCAGTCAGTTGAGGGTCTGACTTTGGCTCAGCTCACGATCTCACAGTTCGAGCCCGGCATCAGGCTCTGTGCTGACAGCTCAGAGCCTGGAGCCTGCTTCAGGTTCTGTGTCTCAGGCGCTCCAGTGGCGCAATCGGTTAGCGCGTGGTACTTATACAGATTCTGTGTCTCCCTCTCTCTCTGCCTCCCCCACTCACACTCTGTCTCTCAAGAGTTAGTAAACATTAAAAAAAATAAAGTTAGGTTAGTCACTTTTCAAACTGTATAAAAATAATTCGTCCCTACAATCCAACTATTACCAGTAACATCGGAATTAGTACCTCAAATACCAGTAGACTGTTGTGAATCACCATCAGTTACACCTTGAGCCTACCTACAACTTCCTTTGTTCCTCATTAGCCCAACTACCTAACAACTTTCTACCTCCTTGCCCACCTTAGCCCTCCTGTTTACTGATCTTAATCCATACATAGTTCAATGTCATCCTTTACTGAGCTAAGCTAAATAAATATACGACCCTGGATTGACCAGTATCGCATTGGGTCCTCCCAGCCACACAGTTGAGTAGGCATTGATCCTATTCCATTTTACAGATGAAAAAACAATGGCTCAAAGAGACGGTTCCTGTCCAAGGTCAGGTGCGAGTAGTTGAAAGCGGGTTTGTTGGCTTCTGGAGGCCACGCTCTTTATCAGAGACTGGCAAACCTTCTTCGTAAAGTACCAAGTGGTTACCATTTTAGGCTTTGTAGGACATACAGTCTCTGTCACAACTTCCCAAATGTGCCATGGTAGCATCAACAGAGCAAGAGACAATATGTAAACGAATGTGACAGTTTCCAGTAACATTTATGAAAACAGTAGGAAAGATGTGACTCACAGTCTGCAGTTTGCTGATCCCTGCTCTTAACAATTACACTCTTCTATTCTTTTTTCCCTTTAATCTCCAAAGTTATCCGCTCAACAAATATCTATAGCATTGCTTCCAAGAACAAGGCATTGAACTTGGTCTTGGAAGGGATGAGGAAGACAAAGGCCCTGATCTGAGGGGCCGCACGTGAGAAAGACAGCACACAAACACATCTACACCACCAAGCTGACTAGTCGTGCCCAAAGAGGGGTATACACCGACGGGAGCTTTTCCTGACGGACACATGGTGTTTTGGCGCAGTGGGTGGCGATGGCATAAAGTTTTCCGGCGAGAGACCCGCAGGCGGAGACGGCCAGGGGCGGTTTCTGGGGAGCCAACACAAGCAAGGCTTTTCCTATCCATTTGCCGCTCCTCTTCTCTTCACCCCTACTCACTTACGTCCTCTCTCTTTCCTCCCCAGAAACATATGTACTTTGGACCAGATCTTTTTGCCTTGCACTTCACCTACTTTCCCCTTAGCTTTCCTTTCCTCCCCTTCCTTCTTTGAAAAATTTTTAATGTTTTATTTATTTTTGAGAAAAAGAGAGAGAGAAAGAGCGTGAGCAGGGGAGGGGCAGAGAGAGAGGCAGACACAGAATCCAAAGCAGGCTCCAGGCTCTGAGATGTCAGCACAGAGCCCGATGCAGGGCTCAAACCCACAAACTGTGGGACTGTGACCTGAGCTGAAGTTGGATATTTAACCGACTGAGCCACCCAGGTGTCCTCCCATCCCCTGCTTCCTTCTTAAAACTTATTTATTTTTATCTCTTGATTATTGGTCCTGTTCTGCACTGGGCTCAAGGCACATATTTATATAACACACTTCATTTGAAGTTTAATTCAGGTACATCAACATGGTTGACACATTATCTCAGGCAAACAATATTTATGTAACATTTAAAAACGTCATTTAGATTTAATACAATCCTTATTGTGTACCAACAGCATTTTTCATAGAACTATAACAATCCTAAAATCTGTATGGAACTGCGAAAGACCGCGCACAGCCAAAGCAACCTTGAAAAAGCAAAACAAAACTGGAGGCGTCACAACTCCAGACTTCAAGTTTCATTACAACGCTATGGTCAGTATGATTACTGGAGTCAAAACAGACACATAGATCAATGGGCCAGAACGGAGAGCCCAGAGTCAGACCCATAATTACACGGTTAATTAATCTTTGACAAAGGAGTCAAGAATATACAATGGGTTGTATATTTCCCAACACATGGCGCTGGGAGAACTGGACAGCTACATGGAAAAGAATGAGACTGGACCACTTTCTTACATCAGACACAAAAATAAACTCAAAACGGACTAAAGTCCTAAATGTGAGATGTGAAACCATAGCGGAGTCCTAGGCAGTGGTGTCTCTGACAGAGGCCAGAACCAGAAAAACATTTTTCTAGATAGGTCTCCTGAAGCAAAGGAAACAAAAGCAAAGATAAACTATTGGAACTGCATCAAAATAAAAGGCTTCTGCACAGCAAAGGAAACAACCACAAAACTAAAAGACAAGCTGTGGAATGGGAGAAGATATTTGCAAATGACATATCTGATAAAAGCTTAGTATCCAAGATATATAAAGAACGTATACAACTCAACACCCAAAAGACAATTAATCCAATTTAAAACTGGGCAGAAGATATGAACAAACACTTCCCTAAAGAAGGCATCCGGACGGCCACCGACCCGTGAGAAGATGCTCCACGTCACTCATCATCAGGGAAATACAAATCAAAACCACAGTGAGGTACCACATCATACCCATCACAGTGGCTAAAACCAAAAACACAAGGAACAACAGGTGTTGGCAAGGATGTGGGGGGAAGGAAGGGAGCGCCCCTGGCTGTTGGTGGGAACGCAAACTGGTGCAGCCACTGCGGAGGACAGCATGGAGGTTTTGCAAAAAAGTAAAAATAGGGGCGCCAGAGTGACTCAGTTGGTTGTGTCTGACTCTTTAAAAATTTTTTAAAAATGTTTATTTATTTTTGAGAGAGAGGCACACACAGAGTGTAAGTGGGGGAGGGGCAGAGAGAGAGGTGGACACAGAATCTGAAGCAGGCTCCAGGCTCCGAGCTGTCAGCACAGCGCCCGACGCGGGGCTCAAACTCATGAACCTCCAGATCATGACCTGAGCCAAAGTTAGACGCTTAACCAACTGAGCCCCCAGGTGCCCCCTGACTCTTTTTTAAAAATGTTTATTTATTTTGAGAGAAAGCAAGAGACAGAGAGTGAGCACGAGCACACACAGGTACGTGGGGAAGGGGCAGAGA